>DWPA01001507.1:0-18362 GCA_018251375.1 Calpodes ethlius | reverse complement strand
GAGGGAGGGACCACCCATGTTTTAAAGTATATACCGTCATACATTTTAATCGCGAATTGTTGCAAAGTAGACTAATAATAAAAATGGTTTTCCGCAAAGTAACGCCTGATATTATTAACTTAATACCCTATAAGTATGTGCTATAAGTTATTTATTTATAAGTTACTTCACCATAATTTGAAGCAAAATTAATAGAGATGTCGTTTTAAAGTAAAACACACTGACCTAATAAACCCATGCATTCCTTTCAATCGTCTCATTACTAGGTTCACAGCTCTATAGGTATTAAGGATGTCTCATCGGGGTCTCGTTAGCAGACTCACAATACACTATTGATAGAATTGTAAGAGAACTCTCATTATTTCCTCATACAACATTAAGTTATCTTCACTGAAGCAAAATTTATTTCAAATACGCATGTACGTTATTTGAGTTAGGTACACGTTCGTATTTATAGAAGTGAATACGAAATGGCAACTGTTTTACTACGATTGATACTATACGGATACGATCACTTCAGTTTGTTGGCAAGTGATTACTTGTAAAAGTAATTAATTATTGATCTTTCTGACAGTCACACAGAACTTTAAATTCTTTGACGTCTTGACATTAACAGATGTCCTGTTTATGAGGCACCATAAGTTCAATCAGATTAAAATAATATTGCATTATAATAATTTGGTACTTAGGTTTTTTAGGTAATTAATTTTATCTACATATTCTATATATTATTAGTTCTCTTTTTTATGAATAATGCACGCACTTTGGAGACTGTCCTTTAGTATGTTTTACACGGAGAAGAAATAGAGAAAGCTAAACTTTATATATAATATATGTTACAAATATATATATTAAAGATAATAAATTATTCAGTTATGTCACTGTAAAGTTACCTTTTGACAAATCGTATTAGAATCGAATTTCACCTGCAGTGCGGGTATAAAGTGCAATTAAACTTTCAAAATTTCATTAAGAATTCGAATCCAGAACCTCTCGCTCTGCAGGCACTCTGTAGCTACGAACTGCACTGCAAGTTTAAAATCTTGGTACTATTCTAATCAAATTGAACTATAAGAAATGTGGTACAATACCTCAGGCACTATTTTAGACAACGGTCCTATCATATCCAGCACTGAAACACTAACCCGCTGATCAAATCAACAATCAAGCGGCGAAGGAATATATAAAAGTCACATCGAACTACTCGAATGAGTTCCGTCTCCGTCGACTTGCATAATGTCGTAGCGTTTTCCTCACACGATAATATTATCATACGAAAATCCGCATGTCAATTTACTTGTCGCATTCTCGCGATTGCCTCTTCCTATGCGGAGATCCTCACGCTCAATATGATTTGCTTAAAGTTTATCGAAAAAATATGTTTAAAAATAGAAATTGTAACAGAGAATTTTGAAACATGAAGGAAATAAAAATAAAGAGCAGGAAATGGTGAGATAAGGAGAAGTGAGGATACCGAGACGAAATGACATGAGGCGACTAGATCGACGATTAATAAATCTTTGGAAGACGAATTCCTCTTCAGATGTCGTCAATTTTGTCATGTAATAAATCAGTAAAACCCGCCTGGCTAGCTACCACTCTCTTGCTTGAGTCATTCGTCAAACGTTTCAAAGTGTTTCGGCTGGAGAGACAGTTCTTATTTCTTCCTTACTTATTTTTTTTCAGCCGCATCTTTAAAAAGTAGTAAGTGCTCATTGCGATATTAAAGTTTAAAATTGCTTTAACATAATGTGTCTTAAAAAGACTTTAGTTGAAAGTGGATTTAGCGGGCGGACCAATGCGGGTGCGATTAAAAAAAGCACCATTTCACTGCATGCGCAACGTAATAATTATTATGTAAAGCCACTTCGGGACACCAGTTGTCCGCCCGATCGTCGAGAGATTTAAAAAGCCACCTTTATTTCAATTTCATTTAAAACTTGAAGTGAATAATGCAAGTACGACTACGCCGTTGTTGGTATTGCCACTATTTGCCGAGCGGGCGGTTCCAGGTTTGTTTTCGTGCAGAAACAGATGTTTTGCAGACAAATGTTTAGTCTGGATTCGAAAGTGCTACTAATAATAAATTATATAAAAGAGAGTGCGCAGTTTGTTAGCTTGGATCTAAGCAAATACTAATTATTACTGTAAGTGGAAAAGAATTCATCTATTTGAAATAATCTTTCAGCATTTGAATAGTACATTACTCCAGATAAGTACACTCGTATCCATACTCGTATCGTCACCATACGTATACTCGTTTATAAGTATAAACATTACTTCCAGTCTAAACCTTTATGGCGTAGCCATTCGAGAATAGATCAAGTTATTAAAAAAATACTTATGGAAGGTTCAAAAATAACTGTTAGACCACACAATTCTAACTTTTAAAGATAACTCACAAGAACTATTTATATCTTTTAATTTGTTTTTGTTATGAATATCAAATTATTTGATAACCTTTATCAATGTGGTGTCAATTAATAAAAATAAAATGTAATAATGGTGTGAATGAATATGTTCAGGTATCTTGATTTTTTTTCTGTACACTATATGTATATGCGCAAAATATTTCGTATCGGCAACACTGGAGCGAGCTGGCTGTACTCGACACGTCAGATACACCGTTCAAATCAAACGACCACACTTATCTTTCGTTCAAATCACTATTAAATTCAAATTCAAATCACTAATTTCGTTATTATAAGTACTGAAGAAGCAAAATAAGCGTCAGTACCAATATGAATAAAATTAATATATATTTTCAGAGTGGCCAAAAAGTAGAGTTTCACGAATTTATTGTAATTACAGTAGCGGTCAGCGACTCGATGTCGGTGACGCTGTCGTTGACCATTGTTCAACCCAGACGAACCCCGGGTGGGTCACTACTATTTTATAATTAAATTCAAGAGACAACTGCTTCAAGTGGACACTTCGTGAATTATTTGGTTGACAAATAATATAACGAAGGAGGCTTTAGCATCTCGCTCTGTGCAGGCGAGAATGTATTTCACGGACGATGCATTTCACTGAGCAACGACAGAGCAACGCATGTCACAAGACACTAAAAAGGAAATTGAACCGTATTCCGAAGTGAGAGGCTCTTTATTTCATCAACCCTTAGATGCAGAGACGACAAACCGATATACTTATTCTACATGGTTCGGTTCAAAAATGAACTCTAAAATGTAAATTTATGTCTGTTATTTAAATGACAATATCAGCAAGTTAGAATTCCCTTTAAGACACCCTACCCCTTTCGCATTCCTCGTCCGGCTGTGGATTTACCACCGAGAGCCATAAATTGTGAACCAGACTATTTACTATTAAATGAATGAAAATTTTACCGTGTCATAGTCACATTATAGAATAGCGCTCGAAAAAGCATTAGTTCCTGTTTAATTGGCCAAATAGCCAATGCGGTAGTGGTTTTGGTTGCGTCTTTTCAACACAGAGGATTGTTTCAGCTGTGTTGTTAATTATTACAAGAGCTTCGCCCCCGGAAAAGATATTTCATAAGCCTAGTTGGTAGTGACCCTGCCTGCGAAGTGAGGGGTCCTGGGTACGATTCCCGGCCGGGGCAGATATATGTGCGACAGTAAAATATTTTTTCTCGGACCATAGGTGTTAGTGACGTGTTATTTGTATTGTCCATGCCACCCGCGACACAGGGAATCCTACTGCGGGAGTATGAAGGTGTTAGCGTTTAGTGTTTAAAAAAAAATGTTTTTATTAATCAACTACGTACAAACCTTTTATACCTCGAAGTTATAAATCCTCGAAGTTATAAATTTATCTGTTCCATAGCTGGGCTCGGGTCTCTTCTCACAATGTGAGGGGTAAAGGCCGTAGTTCATTATGCTGGCCAAGTGCGGATTAACAGACATCATGGTGTGACCTTTGAGAATATTATGGAAACAATATAGAGAACTCTTGGGTGCGGTTTCCTCGCGATGCATTTACCGAAGCAAATGATAATTAACTTGTAATACGTAAACAACCTTTTGAAAATTAAACATGCGATACTCGATCTCACACCCCCACGCATGGGAAAACAACGTTCGAGCCACTAGACTGTCACTGCCTTCTGTTACTTACACACTTAGGTATCATATAATTGACTTTATCTATTCTCCAACTAGAATCTCGACCGCTTAATTTTTAAGTTTCAGTGCATAATGACAAAAAACATTCTTCTCATTCTTACGGATTTTGCATAAAAACTTTTAAACCATAAAAAATAATGAATGTATTCGGGCGTTACAATGACGTCACAAGTGTCACAACGTTTTGCACCCGGCGCCGTGCGTCGCGCATCGGCGAGCTCAATCTATAATGACAGTATTGTCGCTCTTACAGCTTATATCATTGGAGCAACCTTTCTATTTAAATCTCGTAGGCACATTTTTTCTGTTATAACGTCACGGCTAGTTGCTGCCAAAACAACGGCGGTGAACGCGCGATAACTGTCAGCTGTTAATAAAGAAATACATAATACTATAAATAAAGTAAATAAATAACACACTCATACACCCGCAATAGGATTCCCTGTGTCGCGGGAGACATGGGCAACACAAATAACATGTCACTGACACCCATGACTCGAAAACAAATATTTATCTGTCACATAAATATCTACCTCGGCCGGGAATCGCACTCAGGATCCCTCGCTTCGCCGGCATCATACTACCAACTAGGATACCAAGATCGTTAAAAATACTGCTACATAACTTATCATACGTTTATCAGTGATAAAGTTTTAAGTTAAAATATTACTTTTAAGTTAAGTCATCGCGAGCATCGGTAATTTTTTTATTAAACGTAAACGGCTCGAGGGCTCCCGCTGTCCGTCGACGGGCCCCTCCGCTCAACTCGCCGAACATTAAGAATGTTCATTAACCTTTTCCAGGTGGCTACTTACCGCGGCGATATCGCTGGAGTGCCGCCCGCCGGCCGCGAGGGCCGCGCGGCGCCGGCCGGCTCGATCACGCGCCGCTCAGATAAAGCCGAGATGTATGACCACCATTATTCCTTTCTTTTCCGCACAAAGGAGAAACGAATCTCGGGATTATGTTAAGCGATGGCATTATGCGAAAAACAACGCATTGTGCCGCCGATTGAAAGTTTTTGTTCGCGGACGGCCGCGGCGCGGTCGGGGCGCGGTCGGGGCGAGGGCGGCTGTCTCTATGACCGTATCACATATGTAGTCCCGGCGGAATATTATACCAGCAAATTATAGTTTTAGACACTTTATTCTCTGTTATAATTTTGCTAAAATCTGCGGGAACATTTTTAAATTAGTGTTTAAATATAAGGTACCGTTTTACTAGTAATACCTTTACTTACTTGGCTACCGATGTTCATTAAAATATTAATGGACCGTAATTAATTATTTTAATTTAATATGTGCATTGTTTCATTTTGATTTGAAATAATATAAAGTAAATGTTGCTCACAGCTTGACCTACCTGGTAAAAAATAAAAATAAAAGAATGTCGATATCAATAGTCTATAAATGATTTCCAGGTAACGCTTTGTTGATAAACAATCTCTTTAATTGAGCTCAAATATATATCGTAATGGATCTTTCCACAGAAATGAAATGTTATTTCGGAAAATAGCCTATGGCTCTCTTTATCCTCCCGACTATCTTAACACAAAAATTCGTACTGTAACGTCGCTCCATTCAGCCTGAAGTAGGACAAACAAACCAACACATTTTCGTAGATTATGATAAAATGTTTTGTAGTAAAAGAGAGATATACTTAAATTAAAAAATTTTTTCGTGAGTGAGACAGCAATATGTTCCTTTCAATGTTTTGTTTCTTGTCGACTCTGTCCCTAAGACTGGGGAATGAGGGTAGAAACGGTGGTAGTCATTCCGAACGGGGAGGGTAGGCTGGCGTTGACGAACACCTCTTGCAGGGTAGCGAAATATTTATTCATCCGGTTCATCACGTAATAAGACTCATACAACGGCTTGAACACGGAAGTCTGGGGCACGCACTTGCCCACGTGCACTAATATCCAATCTAGAAACATTTACAAAACTAAAAAAGAATTGCTGCGATGCGTCTGATGTAGGCAATAAATATATAATAATAAATATATAGCGATACACGCTCACAGCCACTAGCCACTAGGATTCCATGTAACGTGGGTGTTATGGACATCACACAAACACACACACGGAACACACGTAGCCAAACCGAGAACAGAAAATTTTACTCATCATTTAGATTTTGCCTCGCTGGGAATTGAACCCTTTTAATGGCGGTTCGGTACGGTTAACGTGGCGCCACCTGATTCGTTAGCGACAATTACTATCAAAGTCTAATTCAAAGTAAATAAAGTTTGGTCTAGGCTCTTTATTGGAAACTTAGAGATTCCTTCTTCCTTATTAGACTACTACTCTACTTTTTGCGCGTCTATCAGTAAATAATTATACCAAACGATGTATTATTTGCCGAGGATCCCCGATCAGCGGGGTTCCGTTGAGCGAGTTCTTTCATCTATCTTCTTTAATATAATTTAAGACACTCAATATCTATTATTATATTTTGTAAAAAAAAAATCTCTGGATAAATATACTACCTGGTACTACTTTTTTACACTTATACATATTATTATAATGATGATGCCTTACGGCCTCATAAGGGATAAATAGAGGCAACAGGCTAGTTTATTACTATTTATCCTGTTAATGGTGTATGTGGATGCTGCTACGAGCAAGTTTTTAAACTACCACAATGTTTACGCGGAAAAAGAGACCGTTCGGTATGACCCGCGGGAACCGCACCGACGCACCTGATTATTTCCAAACTCGTACTTACAATAATGTTCGTGGGAATGACATTGAATATTGAGGAACTCGCAGTACGTGTCAAACGTTTTAAAATTGAGCAATATGTCGGGGTTCCGTCCGTTGCAGCTGTCGCAGCCCGTCGCGCCCACGTTGTGTAGCTGCTTGGCGCACACGTGTTTCACTCTGCAACACGATCATATCAATGATACGTGATAACACGCCTCGATCACGAGCGACATTTGTAACAACATTTATATGTAGCGTTGACACCTTCAAAATCGTTTTATTAGAAGAGTAAACAATGAGAATCACTATAGCAATTAGCTTTACAAAATAGCTTTTCTTTACTAAAGTCCCCAAAATGGGGACAGAGGGATGGATGGCTAACGAAATTAGTGAGACTAATTAGCGATCATTGTCGAGTACGGAACTCCAAAAACCCAAGAACTATAAAATTTGACAGTAGTGAGTAAGTGACGGGCATGGGTCTCGCGTAAGTGAGGATGCTTAGAAACCACGCAAACACGCTGCTCCATTGCGGGTCAGTGGAGGTTCAGTGGCCGCCCGTGGTCTAAAAGTAAAATGAGAGAACCTTTTGAACAGGTAGTTGCACTCCTGGCCGCAGACCAGTGGCATCTTGGTGGTGCTGCCGTGCTCGGCCAGCTCGTCGTTCTCGAACACCCAGGCGCCCTGCGGCCAGTACGGTTCGTACCCGGGATGTGGATTGTAATCCTTGTGCTGTGCCTCCACTTCCTTCATATATATTTCCTTCAAGTTTCTACAATTTCAAGTTTTCTTGATTTGTGCATTACGATTTTTTATGTAAATAGCAACTGAGCCACAACACTTAAAAATAAATGTGGTCTCCAAGGGGGAACTGACCTACCTCCGCTCATGAGTGACCGCACCGGACATCACCAAATTGATAACAAAAATACACAACCATGAATTTGAATTTCGAATTCAGAATCAAACGAAACATAATGCAGATCAAAGTGGCCAAAATTCACATAAAACACTAATATCGCACGTAAGGACCTCAATATGCAAAAGATATTCCCGTTATTCGGTATTAACGTATATAAATTTATACTTTACGGCATTCCATTTTGATAACGATTGGGGGTAGTCGGCGGCGCCAATCCCAGGCGGTCGTTACTAGCGACAGTGGACAACTGATCTAGAAGTAAACAAAACAAGTAACAGTAAACTAAAAAGATTCCTCTTGTGAAAACGCACAGTCGCGGGCCGTCAAATGGTAAGTGAATGTCACTCGTAAGCACATACACATTGCACTTCCTAATAACATCGCAGGTGCAGCCCACGACGATCTACCGGCACATAGAATGATGGACTTGTCTTAAATTTAATAAATTCTACCATTCCTTGCACCCCGTCCTCTAAATTATAATATAATAACTATACAAACTGTAACATATTGACTAACACAAGAACACCACGAGAGCTGGCCGGAGTTGGTACATCATGCGGAACGAATTATAATTATGGCCCTCGTAGCGTTACTTTCGATTACCTTGCGTTCACATTCGTGAAATGGGAAATAATAATTGCAATCATATAGCGGTGAATACAGGAATATTTTACAAAATGTAAACAGTTTATTAACCAAACATCACTGAGAAGATTTCTCAACGATATTATAATATTACTTGTTGTACCCGCGGCTCCGCATACATACATATTTTCACCCTAACCTAACACAACCTTCACCCGGGAGTCGTTTTTAAAAATATGTACATTCCATTAACTTTTTTCCTTCGTTTAGGAATATCGGAAAACTGGAAAGCGCTTTAATTAATTCAAGCTAGAAATGGTTGTTGTTTTGAGGCCAATTGGTATATGTTTTAAAAGAAATCTCTACAAACTCTCGTCATGTCTCCTGATGGAACCTATTTCTCGGAGTAAGTTATCAAAAACATGACTCGAAGTATGATAATAAATATAGCTTAATCTTTAAAGAAAGCCGTTCACAGGTTTTCGTGTTATTAGAGAATACACCAAAGGACAGAAAATAATAATTCTATATTATCGATGATTTTTGACAGATAGCAGATTTTTAAATGCCTCTTTAATATTTTGAAAACATATCAAATTTACAGAAAAATTGGCCTTTTAGTTTTATTATACATTACTATGTATACCTACTCAATCGTAAAGAATACATAGAATACTGGTCCGAACCACTTGGAACTACATGGATATGCCGTCCAAATAGACCAACGCTCACATTCCTACCCCGCACGAGGACCGCCTATGTTGTGGGTGGCATGAAAACACAAATTAGTCATCACTAACACCCGTGA
Source organism: Calpodes ethlius (assembly GCA_018251375.1). Lineage (NCBI taxonomy): Eukaryota > Metazoa > Arthropoda > Insecta > Lepidoptera > Hesperiidae > Calpodes > Calpodes ethlius. The sequence continues at coordinate 9,233 of DWPA01001507.1, read as the reverse complement.
CTTGAGAACTAACATTTATGTGACACATAAATGTCTACTCCGCCGAATCTGAAACCAGGACTCTTACTTCGCAGGCAGGTTCACTACCAACAAAGCTACAGGGCCGTTTAATTTTCATGTCGTATAGCCTCTGGGGATCAATATGAACTAAAGAAGGCACGAAGCAACCTTCTTGATTTAGAATGTGGAACATGATGATCACACAACGTCTTTGAGGTCCCGAGCAGTATTATTTCAATTCGTTCTAAATTAAATGGATGTGTCATGCACAATACAATGCCGCATATAGTCAATTTACACTCAGAACTGATTCAGATTCAGATAACATAGCATCATCTATTCCACGCCTCAAGCTTGATTCACATTAGTGCAATTCAATCAATTTAAATGATGTGTTCTTGATGCCGTAGTGACTAAGCGTGTAAAACAGTGTTTCAACCCTAACATAGTCAATGACTTTAGACAGGTCACACTATTCCTGGTACTTTATCAGATATATAATAATAATCACAACCCATAACTGTCCCACTGCTGAGTTCGGGTCTCCCCACACAATATGAGGGGTATATAGTCCACCACGCTGGCCAAGTGCGGATTGGTGGACTTCAGACACCCTCAAAAACATTATGGTGAACTCTCGGGTGTGCAGGTTTTCTCACGATGTTTCCCTTCACCGAAGCGAGAGATAATTAACTTATAATACGCACATAACATTTTGATAATTAGATGTGCGTGCAAGATTCGAACTCATGCCCCTACGTTCAGGAAACCTACGTTCGAACCACTAGGCTATCTCTGCTTTATCAGATATCCCAGGCCTATTCCAACATTCTAGAGAAGCCTGGCACCTGCATCTGTTGTAAGGCCTTTAGGAAAGTCGTATTGTTTAGGGCGAAAAATGTTACAAGGTTAAAAGGTTTAATATTTGATCCAATAAAATATTTTTAAACACCTTACTGAAAGTAGAACGTAAACTAAAGTAGAAACTTCGTCACTACGTTTTAAAGGATCAGGAAAAATGCCTAAATATACACTTTTATTGTTCATATAGTAGCGCGGCAAAATCCTTATTTAGACATAGGCTAGCATATAACATATTCTGTTATTAAGTATATTTTTCACTGACTTTCCTTACCCGTTTTTTAACTTTCAAATGTGGATGTATGGTTAAATTTAAATGAAACACTACACTCATCAACGGTTACTCTTAAAATTCAGTGTGCTGCTGCCGAGGATGACGTCAGTAATTTGGTCAGTGCAACAGGAAAATTTTGAAAGACATTTTATAAATCCATCAATTCCTAAATGTACTCTCTGTTACATATTGAAAACTAACTATAGTTTCGTCTTTCAATTTGTTGAAATCCAGACCAGCAAATATAAGGCAATAGTGATAAAATCTACTCGGCTGGTTTTCCAACAAACTGAATATATTTAACTATATCTTTTTCTATGTGTATAAAGTCGGACGGTGTTTGAAGAAGCTGAAACTGATGGTGGTCGTTTTCAAATCTATAAACATGGACGCGTACTTTTTCACTCCCGCTAGAATCACCTCACTCTTGTTGGGATGGGTGACTAAATTTCCCAAGCAGTCGCCTCGGTATGCTATCATCCAGTCTGTAACAAAATACAAGCCGATTGCATCTAATAGTACGTTCGAAGCAGTGAGCTTCAATATGGCGTAGGTATAGATATTTATCATAATGCAATGAATCCTGGTCTACCGAGGGCCTGAGGTCGAATCCTGCACGCACCTCTAATTTTCAAGGAGTTGTATTTATTACAAGTTAATAATTCCTCGATTCGGTAAATGAAAACATCGGGAGAAAACCTGCCCACCCGAGAATTCTCCATAATATTTTTAAAGACATGTGAAGTCTGCCAATTCAAACTTGACAAGCGTGGTGGACTATGTCCTGTGCCTCTCGTCTAGTGAGAGCAGACCCGAGCCCAGCAGTGGGACAGTTAAGGATAGTCACGATACAAATTTATCGCCCCAACGAAGTGGTAGAATAGAATCTTTAAAAAATGCCAGAACACCTCCTTACGTCAAACTCGTATTCCCAAACTGTGAAATATCGTCGCATCCATCTTACAAAAATTTAATGGGCATGCGAAGATAACTTTTAGATTCACGAATCAGTTAGCAACATATCAACGGTATTTTGGAAAAAAATAGTAAGCGATAGAAGATATATATCATGGTTTAAAGGGAAGACAATCACGTAAACGAGCAATGGACACTTAAGTTACTATTACGGTATAAAGTAATTAACAACCAAAATTGTAGTCAGAACAAGGATTTTCACCTCTACCGGCAGGGAGTGGACGAGATCGGAGTCGATGAGGAATTAATAATGGGGAAAAAATATTTCCCTTCCAGTTAATAACGTAGGAACGGTCATAATTGACCGAGCGAGCCGCGTTACCTGACCGCTGCGTGCAGTCCTCGTTGATCAGGTCGCAGTAATTCTCAAAAGTCTTATGATTGTAATTTCTGTCCCGGCCGCATATTTTTCCGTATCTGGTGACATTCTTTTATTTAAAATCTTACATTTTAACAAAACAAAATATTCGGTAAAAAGCCTTTTACACGTGACTCTTTAGAAATTAAATGATATGAAATGATCATTCATCATGTATATATGGTTATAAAATAGTCTTAGTAATTATTATTTAAAGCTTCTCACGTTTGCCGACGACCGAGGTGTCTAAATTACTAGTAATTTATAACCTTTAACTAGGACACGAAAAAAAATATAGTAAGGACCAAAAAACTAAAATATGGAAAGAATGAGTTAGCTGAGTGATCTTTCCACGTCACATGATATCATTGAAGCATACTTAAGCCTGGATAAGTCAGGTACGTATAATGATCGTGGTCTTAATGTCATATTGATAAAAGATACTCTAAAGTCTCACACATTAAAATAGAAAGAAGGAATTGGTTGTTCGTATTCCCATCTTTTTCTTTGGCAAGAAACTAAAGCGAAATACGTGGCTATGCGAACAATCTATCCTAACTTTCTAATTCCTTGTGAGATCTCATAGTATTATTCGTGATGACGGGATTAACTGTCAGTCAGGAGTCGAAGAGCGGAGGGCAGGGATGAAATATAACACTACTAATGTACTTGTGGTGTGCTTGTGGTAACGCAAACCTACAGATTTTACCTATTTTTGTGAACTAAATCTTGTCCCTATCATATATAAATAAAAAATATAGATTATGAAATAATTTTAATCGTGGATTTAACCTTGAAGCATAGATAATAAAAAAAAATGTTTTCTACATCCTAATATGATAATTTATAAAAGAAATGAATTCCCTAACGAATATTAAATAAATAAATAATATATGTATATTAACTTATTAGACCGGTCTCTACTTATAAGTATTAAAAATTTCATTAAGTTTTTTTTTTCTATATTTTTATCCCAACTGCACTAAGAAACACGTACCAACCAATTTATATTTAAAATAGTATTAAAAATTACATTCGATTAAATAAATAACTTATCTACATTATATTCAATTACTCATACGTCACAATATGAAATACTTACACATTTAAATTTAATACGAAATATTATTTAAGACAATGAGGCGACATATTGTACTGAACCTCTTAAACATCTCCGGACAGTACTGGCCACACAGCTCGTCGGTCAGCCCCTGCGTGGTCTTGTTGGGGACGGTGCTGAACACCCAGTCGCCCAGCGGCCAGTACGGCTCGTACCCCGCGGTGGGGTTGTACTTGGGAGACCTCTTAGGGCCTTTGTTAGATAATAGAAATTTCAAAATGAGCGGTCTGGAATAAGAAGATAAATAAATGTTATCTGATTCAGAAGCATCCCCACACACAAACAGATACATTATTATCTATGTTAATTGTGACATGAACGGTTGCCTTTGATAGCCTAATGTGTTTATTCCAAGAAGTGAGCATAATATAAATCCAAGTAAGGGGATGGATTCAGCTCACGGTGTAGGTCGTATGTACATTAACAGCTATTACTGGACTTTCCAAAGATATTAAAGAAGATATGCGCTAGCTTTTAAACATAAGATTATAGATTTAAGGCCAATGACGTACTCTTCGTTATCTTCTTGCCTCCTTCCCTCGCGTGCGTATAGATTTTCAAAATGTACCTCGTGGTCGAGAGCACAATGCTTCATTTCCTGTCTCGATGTAGACTGCAGTGTGAACACATTACTTAAAAATTGATCTGTGAAATAAAAGTTAATTTTCAGTAAGTTTAATTCATTTTGATAGTGCCGGGACCGCCTAGAAAATCGACCACAATCCTGCAGACCCTCACTCAGTGTCGGAACGGAGAAACCAACGTCCTACCGAACTTAAGATTGGTGAGGCTACATACTAAAACTTATATAATAAAAATTAACATAAAAATAAAGTTTACGAGTATGGTAAAAAAATATTTTTTCTCATTCCACGTTCAGTCCTACGATCAATGATCTTTTTTTCTCGTACGACATCCGCAATCGAATTTACGATTACTACGGTTCATTGTAGATGTAAATGATGTACAAAGACTTTGACCTGCATATCGTTTAATAGTAATCATAATCTATATAATAATCAAAAAGTATAAAATCACATGTGCCCTATCATACTCGATCATGTCTTTATGGATTGACGATATGTCCTTAACGAAGTCACTGACTGACAGATAGGTTGATTTTTACTAAATTTTGAAGTGAAAGTGCTGTATTGGCGGTGTGGAGACAGAAAAATATAAAATGTGATAAAAGGTGAACGCAGTAAAACTTAAAGATGTCCAGAAAAAAAAAATAAAAAAAAGACTACAAATACCGCTTTTTCCATTTCAAGGTCCACTGGAAGAGTCTTTAAGGCATAAGCACTCCCATGTACAAAATTCATTGTATATTTTTTGTAACATAATATGTATACATAAGCTAGTCAATGATAAAAATAAATACTTACATGATAAGCATACAACTATCAATTGTACTACGTTTAAACCCATAATTGAATTCTCATTTAAATTTTAAATTAAATTGTCGGTATTAAAGTTCCTTACAATAACTTCAACACTAATAATAAAATTAGAGTGGGCGTGATTATTCTGTTTCAACGTGTCCTTGATCAACGGATCCTTGATTTTTTAAATATGTAGCGTTGTATTGTTGCTAGCGAGTTCGAATAAACAAGTGTTTGCTAATATCTTCAATTTCAACTGACTTTTGTACTTCATACGCGGTACGTACTACTTAATTAAAAGAAAAAGGCCAGAAGGATACTATCTGAAGTTGGTCAAAATTTTCCAGCAATACGCACTGACTCTTACCACTTTATTCGTACAGCCTTTAATTGCCTAAATACAGTAATTGAAATAAAATCGTGATTCAAAATTATGAAAAAAATATAATGATTATATTAGCGTACCACGTTTGCAGGGTAGGTAACGAGCGGATATATAACCGATTGATATCTACTGGTCTACATACACTATTATTATGAATGTTTGACCACCTGGTACCACCTGGCATAACCTGACACACCGCACATCTTCGGTGTGTCGACTGTATCACACAAATATTATCATATTAATCTGAATATTCATTACAATACTAATGGATGTATGAACATCCCAACGCCGACGATTCAAGCATCGACTATGTTTCCTCTGCTAACCCGTACTTAGCCAACGTGGTGGACTATGGCCTGTACACCTCATAAGGTGAGAAGAGACCCGAGCCTAGCAGTAGGGTTTAGATGATGAGACAATTTAGTTATTAAGAGTTATATATCTTTATCAAGTTTAACTACGGCTGACTATTAATATTTTACGACTTCAAAAATGTATTTAATTTCACGCAAGAGTAACGACGTTACTAACTCCAGTGTGATCACTTTATAAGTAGCTAGCAGTGAACGTGGCTGCAGAATACGCACCGTTAATTTTTATATTGATAGATATCGGTTCAAAGTTTTCTGGTGAGTTAGCTACAAGGACGGCGGGGAGTCATGGTGACAAAAGCATTAAAGGTAAAAAAAAATGTCTAGACATTAAGCTTTTTAGTAGCCAGATTTAGCTCTCGTCTATAACTTCAGTCGACGATAAAATAGCCGAGGGCGTGCCTCAAACAAAAACACTGAAAGCTGAGTTTTATGCTAACATTATCTCTTTCAAATTCAAATTCAAACTCAATTAGCGTTGAGTCGCGTTGCTTAATACGTATTATATTAGGGTACATTTCAACTATTGTAAATATCATCTTCTGTAACGCTTATCTTAATGTGGTTCTTATTCACGGACCTACTCATATAATTGCTAAGTAGATCAGCAGTCATTTAACGACAATTAAATTTCTTAAAGTAACTTAAGTACTTACTTATATCGTAATTCATTCATTTAGTAATAGTTCATTTCTTTTTAATATCGATAATCAAACAATAGACGATCCATCTGGTGGGACCTGAGCACCAACGCCCATGGACATCGGTAATACCATTAGCGTCCCTGATGATTGTCGGCCAAGAAATAAGAAAAGAAAGAAAACAGAGAATTATAATATTTTCATCACCTTATTAATTGAATATCAGTTTTCATATTAAAATAATACACTGCTTCACACCATCGAAACCCACCTCCATGATAAAATAAGGACGTTCTACAATAACAAAAATGATATAAGCAGTATTTAGTTACCCGCGTATTGAAACGAGATAAATGACAGCTAAGCGAAACAGTTCCGAAAAACTCGGAAGTCTTTAGGCAATCTGTGCTTCATATCGCAATGCAAACACTGGCTACCGGCTTCCGACTAACCTCTGCGGCGGGTCTCCACTGGACGTGACCGGCGTGACGTGTGTGCCGCCGGTACCGGACTATGCACACGGACAGACTGGACTACAACTAAATTGCTGTGAATAATTTCCATGTGGTTAGGTAACTAATCATGAGGAGCTGCTTGCGTATTTTTCTGTACTTTACAGTAGAACTTGAGTCGTGGGAAATTTGTAATCTGTAACTTAGCGCTCTTACAGTGCCGGAATTGTATTTGGGTAGGAAGTGTTGTAATCAAAAAGAGAATGTGTATACGCTTGATTTGCAATAATTCAGGATATTCTCTTTTAAACTTCGCATTTTGAGAAGCATTCTCAGAAGCAATATCCATTATAGGGTACTGAAAAATATATAAACAGTATATTTACTAATCGTAACAATAAAATGAAATTCCTCACAGTGACCAAAGATGTATATGACTTCTTAATTCTCTATGTTTCTTATTTATTTATATTAACTGTTCAGGTTTTTATTAAAGTTGTTTATTTCAAGATTTATAAAGAAAATGCACGAAATTACCTCAAAAAGAACCCTTGTATTTTTTATGTTGAGAACTCACGGAAACGTAGCAATTCTCGATTCTTCTGAACCCGGATTTCGTCACGGTCCTGTGCGTGACGTCGCACGTCAGCACAGTGGACACGAGCTCCACGCTGAGCTCATCCCATCGCCTTTACCCGCGGATATCTCGCGCTCCAATATTTACTCACTTAAAAGCTTCTTTCCGTTCTAAGGTTCGTTTCATTTAAACAAACAACAATATAATAGGTTTTAGTAGAAATACTTTAGCAAATAGCGATATATAAACAGCAACAGCACGTCAGTCCCTGGACATGCAAATATTAATTTAGGTATATTGTCGTTGATGAATTGGTTTTTTACTCACGCATATTTATTTTTGCTTAATCCATCTGTTTAAAGTCACGGGTTCACGTGGCAACTACGTGTTTCGTTATTTGACGTATACGGTCGAACTCGACCGCAGTGACAACGGAAAGGGTATAAAAACATATGCATTGTTCACAAGGTGTCCGCACGTGCTTCATCGTTAAACGCCGACCGCATGCGTCAAAAAAACGCACCGTTACTACGGGCTAACGATAACGGCAATTATTACTAATGTACCATTGACAGTCAATAATGCTAATGAGTGTATTTATCACTATTATTTTTTACATAAATTAATATTGAGTAACCTAATCACTCTTCGACATTGAACTATGTTTAACCTTTATGTGGCTGACGGAGCTTCGCGACACTCGATTGCACACTATACGAGAGGGCGTGGCTAGTCGGCTACCCACAACATACTATCTCGGAGTACGACCATTTCCGCCACATGGAGTAGCACCGCTCTAAAGTATAAACTTTCTGTACAACAATAAGTTTTTGTTTTGCCTTACAGATCTTCCTAGGTCTAGATATACTTAAAGATCTGTTATGTTTAACTATTTATAGTTTTATGTACTTAGCTTTTATGTATTTAGCCTTTAAGTATGGCAGAATAAATACATTTTTCTTTATTTCATTTACCTACTTATAAAACTATAAAAATATTACCTATAAATGCAATAGTGAATTTGTATGTTAGTGACGCCTTCGAGCTGTATCTATTAACCCGATCGGCCTGAATTTATGCAAGTGCGTATGCTCAAGAGCACATAGAGAGAGTGGCTTTCGCTGTTTAAGTTACTTAGACCAAGCTTAATGCTAGTAAAAAGGTGGTCAAGGATCGTAAATTGATATACTTAATTAATTGCATTCTTCGTAATAAAAGACAAGCAGTAGGTAGCTGTAGATTAAGGTGTTTTTCAAAGACCTGCAAGAAATTTATTGTGTTTTTTAAGTTGGGTTGGTTTGGCCAAGGGTGCAAGAAGTGCAGTGTGAACGTAAACGAAGCTTTGATTGGGACATGAATTTATTTATTTTTATATCTTGAATATAATTACTTACTCGCGGACTTTGACTTAACCAAATAAAAACAGTTTAAAACAGTGCAGTGGCTGAGTTGTTTACATTTCCCTCTTTGTAATAAGTACCAAAGGATTTGACATTTGTCCCGATGTTAAATATAAGAATATATTGGAAATCCCTTTCGGGGTCTTTTGTTCGACCAAATTGTGTGTAATGAAATGAAGTATTCGCAGCAACTGAACACCCAGATTCCGAGGTCTTTGTGAGATTCAATTATCTCATTAACAGTTCGTAGGAGACCCTTCGGTGGCAGCGGCGCATGGCGCTACTGGGTAATGTGATTTGAGTGTCTCCTCGAGGTCGATATTACAATTTTAACTTACATTACAATTTGATTATTGCCCGTATTAAAATGCGATTTCAATCAGCAGTTCGACTCGCAAGTGATGATTTTAATTAAATTATTTGATTCATATAAA
>DWPA01001506.1:0-18367 GCA_018251375.1 Calpodes ethlius | reverse complement strand
CCCTTGCAAGCCATTTAAATGCCCTGGGGCGAAAGGCTTAACGTTGTGGGGAGTCCCTTCCCAAATTAACCCCCCCCCCCCCAACTATCAAATTACCCCCCGTGGGATTCGGGTCCCGCGTTGAAAACATCGGTTTATTCAATGAAGAAAGAGTTCCAATTAGAATCACTGTAGGTCATGAAACTAAAAGTGAAAACTGATAAGCATTTGACCCTACTAAAATGTCTCGTGGGTCAGCCGGCCCTGCCGATAGTTTATGAGTTATCACATAGCGATAGGTCACCAGGTCCAACCGCCCACGGAGACCCCACGAACGGTCCATTGTCTGCGTTGCATGATGTATGATCGCCGGTAGAGCGTCTGCGACGGAATCCGCTTGTGATCAAAGCCCTAATCGACTACGGTTACCAGTAATTGAAGTTGTTTGTGCCGCTGCTGACTCACAATGCTCGTGAGACCATCTGTTTTCTACGAAAATTATGTCATCAAAACCTTTAATAGTCTCATTGATACCAGTTAGCAGGAAAACAACAGAGTTTTGTACATCATTTTGAGGACATTTTGTGTGACACACGACTCCGTGACCCAGATCCACTTAATATAATTCTATCAACTGGACGGCATATTTTCTATGTAATTATTCGACATAATTATTATGATCAGATGAGGTAAATGTTTATAATTTAAAGAACGAGAGATCCAATCCGATCCCTCACTGCGAGCCGCGCCGCGATTCATCTGAAGCAACTGAAACAACAATATATTAAATATTAAGTAACTGTGTGACTGATACCATGTTGTTAACATTGAAATATATTAGCTTTTTAATTAGTCAAGTTTCATCGATATATACCGTTTAAATCAATATTTAAAGTAACGAATTCCTAGGCGATACAAAGCAATATTGACGATCATAAAGTTTTATTTTTTAAAATATAACTTCAAGTAACATTGCTACATATTGTGAAACGGAGTTTGTTTGTCTGAACGTGTCATTTAATACAGAACGGCACGAATATTCACGCAGTGTTGTTATCAATCGATTCATAAACGTGAAAATGTACAAAACGCCTGATGAATTGAATTTCAACTATTTCAGATACGGTTACTGTTTGCTAACACGAAGAACAAAACAAGCAAACTAATATTATCATTGTATGTGTTACGTAATTTGGGAGCGGGCTGTATCGTGTTTAGGTCATTAAATACATATAAAAAAAAAGTAATTATGTAATTTTTAACGTCACACTGAATTATTTTTTTTCACTAAAAACTATCATAACTGGTCAATGTGTAGAAGTCGGTGCGAGCAAATTACATCGTCGAAGACAAAACCGCACACACCACAGACACAAATTATTATTTCATAATATAATTTTGCTTGTTTTGATGTCGACTTAGTTTTATTCGAATTCCTTTTTTACCCGAATGTCAAGAAGAGGATATTTTTTTATTCCGTAAATTTTAGTAACAAGTAGAATAGCCCTTTGTCCTTGTTTCTCTTATCTCATACCCCCACTATCCTGTCTTCTGTAGCTCTTATCAATATTTCAGGTCGTTTATTATTCCATACAATAAAATTAATACAATCTGATAACAAGGTTTTTGGAGGAATGCGCGGGCGACGGATATTAATTTAATTTAACAAGTTCCGTTTTTAGTTTAATATTTTTTCTCTTTCGATAGTCATTTTGTATTTTTATTATTTAATTTACGTTCATTTAAGTTTTTCTATTCTCTGTGGTTACTATGTAACGTCTACATGTATTGCACATAAAACATAATTACAAATTACTTATTTTATCTCGGTGACACCACCAAACTCTGAAACGACCAATGACAGATTGGTCAGTAATATTAATATTATCAACAACGAAAATATTAAAACACAGTCTTCAATTAATATAAACTTAAATCTTGTCTCAAAAATTTGCACTTAAATTACGTGAACCTTATCCAAATGTAATTAATAGTTTTTGAGGAAGTCGCGAAAACAAAGATGCCTACAATTATCGATATCCTTCCATGCGGCTTGAATAAGTAGTCTTAACTTATTTTCATTCAAGTAATATTGTTGAAATTGATTAAAATTAGGTACCGTGTACAGCTACATAATTTTATACCAATACGCTGGCACATTGCCCTTGACATTCGGCGTTTAATTTTATCGCAGCGTTGTTATTGAAAAGTGTAGTGATCGTTATTGGAAAGTAATAAAATTACATGTATTTTTTTCCACCTACTAACTATTGAGTCACCGGCCGCGCCGCCGAGTTCGACCACCACATTTGCCTTTATCCATTCAAGCCTTCCTACGGCTACGCCGCGTACGGCACACAAGTAAAGCCGATACCCACACACGGACACGGGCTTAAGCCAGTTTGACGTTTCTCGCTCCTCAGTCGGTACACAAGTCAGTTGGCCGAGGCACGGCGACGCGGCACGATTGCCCGCCATTTTGTACTTACGAAAAATTCACGGGCATTTCATCAAAAATAAACCGTACGTGTCTATCAGTGTTGTGTGTGCTGTCGAACGTTCCCTGGAGGTTTTTATAAAAGAAAATTACCACTCGAACGGCGGAGAAGCGAGGATTCCGGTATCTCTGAACGTTTCGGTATTTTTTAGGTTACAAACTTATTTTCGTGTCGTTGTTTTTTAGCGCGCCATACCGATGGCGCGAGCCGACGTAATGCCACAAATTATGTAAATTGTAAAATGATTATCGGGAATTAGCATTATCCACGGTGCGAGCGGAGACACCGTCCACGCTCGCCGTTACGAATTAGTGTCGACGTGTGAGTGACCGCTCGTGATAAGCTTTTTTTAAATTAAAATAGTCCGTGTAAGTGGGTTACGGTCAACGTCCCGCAGGAATTGGGTTAGCGCAGTTGGCCAAAAGACATCAACGCGTCTACACTTTCAAACGTCGAGCCGTTTTTAAACGTTCGGTGAATGAACGAATGTAAATATTGTTGTTTTTAAGGGAGAGTAATGGTGAGTGCATCGGCACCGTCGTACGGTCGGCTCCTCGACAGCATGAGCGACGCTTAAGTATCGATTATGGCTCGGAGCTCGCGTCGGGTGTAATTGTTATTGCTGTGTATCGTGTGTCCCATAATCCGTTTATGAAGTTGCTCGACCAGCTCCGGCCGGAGGTATTCGAACTCGCGGAATCGCGGAATTCCACTATTTGTCGGGACCCGCGCCCGCGCGCCTGGTGCTGTCGACTCTAATAATTTGCATGTAGCTTTGATATTTTACTTCGGTTCGTACCGGCATCGGCGTTATATTGTTACTAAAATGATCGTCAAGCTAGACGTATTTTCCTTATGTACTGCTGATACCTACGTATAAATGTCAACTACCTATTTTCGTGTTTTAAGGTATTGAGATAATTATAAAATACCTATATATACGTACAGTAAGTAGTGCTACTAATTAGCAGGTCCGGGGCCGCGGCCGCTCCCCGCGGTGACTTGTTTTCTGTAAACAAGGATGATCAAATTCAAATATTGATTTATAACTGTGATGTCATTATTTACTTATTAATTTCATCGTTTACAATGTACCACTTCGGTGTGTTTACTGAATGTAACGTGTAGAATGAGAAACATTCGAATTAAATAATAAAATTATTTATTGTAAATGCGAATTTTAATGGTTGTCTCGTCATTTCGCGTGACTTAAAATGATCGGGCAGAGGGGTTTGTCCAAATGTATTTCAATGTTGAAGCTTGCGATATTTAATGTGGCAATATAAATTTCGTAATTGTTTATTCTTATAGGCAAATATTGCCGATACACAAAATAACATGCGCTCCATTTATTTTTTTATACTACTAAAAATTAGTATAGTAAGGTACTCGAGTACTAAGACTATGTTAGACTGTTTGACTGAATTATGATGTTGGCAGTAATGTATTATACACGTGCTTATAATCTACAGTTAAAGGTAAAAAATGGCCCGATTTCGAATTAATGATCCGTTTTAAGTAGCAGGTGGTAGTGGTTGGCAGTTGGTGGACTGGTGGTACTGAGTCAGCTGTTACTTTACGAACGACGAGTTCAATTGGAATCGGCTTCGAAAATTAAGTACTAACCGATTAACGGATAATTTATATCGCCTATTGAAATGACAGACAATGGTAGTACGTACACTTGTGTACATAGATGTATGACGCCTAGACGGTTAATTTGTTAAATATGTTGTAAAGTGAAACATAAAGAAGTGTGCGCGTGTGTTTATATCGCGTAGTTACGATCGCTCACTCGCACACAAGGGTAGGAATGTGTTTTTTGACACTGAAAAGTACCCAACTGGTAATTATGTAGAAAATGAGGATCTTTTCCATATGTAATATTTTCATGTTACCAAGGTTACCTTTAAGGGCTTCCTTGAAATTGTTACACATCACGTACTAAACTTGCGCCTCTAAACGTTATTATTCTAAGCTTGCATAGTTATTAATTTTTGTATTGTTTACAATGTCGCTCCATAAGTACCTACCAAGTTGTGCAAAATTTCAGCGTTTTCACTAATTATAATAGGTAGATGCTTTTGAGGTTTCCAAACATAATGGTAGTGAATGTCCTTTAAAAATTCGAATAAAAAAAACCTAACTTCAGTCATGTCGCTTGAACGATCTCCATTTGTTATAAAATGGTACGACAATGACACGCGGCAAATATGAAGTCGTGGTTTGGAAATTGAATTTTGAACACTGACTCACGATAACGTCACGGCTGTCAAAGACGTAGCGTTCGTCGCGTGCAACAGTCGGGACCTTATGTTGTCGATGTTAAGAGTCGTTTTTGCGCTCCTACGTGGAGGCGCTAAGAGTAAGGTAACATTATTCCGTGATGACATTCTGTATGGTTGAGGCGCCGCGCTGTGCGTAACGCTGCCTTTATGAAAGTCAGATTAATTCGTTATAATATTGTTATTTCTTTTCGTTGGAATTCTAGACCGTGTGTGATAGAGGCCGAAGTAACTACTTTTTACATTTTTATCGCATTGGAAAAGGTCACTCGATCCACCTTTTCAAAATGATTATCCTCATTTAATTTAATGTCTTTAATTTTATTGTACTCACATGTACCGTAGTAAAATTACTTATTGATTGGTGCAGAGTTATTAGCGAAAAAATGTTTAGTTCTCACCATGCAAAAACTCAACCTCTTTTAGGGCGATTGTCAGACGAGGTTTCTCCGTGAGTCCGTGAACTTTGCATAATAAAGAGCTAGACGCAACACATTCACGATGTTATCAGCTGTGATAGTATATTCATGAAATATATCAAATGTCTCACCTATCAGATTCAGACATATAAAGATATAATATAGGTTTTACTGTTGTGATTTACAAATAACAGGGTCCTTAATACCTTAACAAATTTATCACGTTTCCCATAACGTTTTTTGCCAAATTGTTCCATCATATACTCCACGAAATGTATGTAAAATAATTGAAGAATTGAACTAATTATCTATTTACCCAAACGTTTTTATTTATTTAATTAAAGTAACTGCACCTGGTCCGTCCCAGGCGGGAAGGCCACGCGGGCCGGTGTCACGCCGTCGATTCATTAACATGTTATTATTGTTTTATTAATAAAACAGTTAAAGGTTATCTGTAGATAACGTCCGTGGTGCGCGGCAGCCGCGCGAGCGCTCGTAATGTGAAGGTTGTTAAGTCGTTAAGTGGCTGCAGTAGCCGGACCACTCTCGGCCTAGGTGGTCTGCTAGGTGGCGTAGACGAGTGTGACTGAGGACTATGTTCAAGCATTCGGCAAAATACTATGGTATAGCTGAGTCGCCTGCCAAGACAATAGTCTCGCGTTCAATTCTCGAGTAGATAAAAGCTCATGAGTATCTGGTTATTGATATAGGTCTTGATCCACCTACAACATACCACCAAAATTATCTCATGCAGTTGAGATGTGTACGTGTTTAAAAATACGTACATAGGATCGATAGGTAGGTTTACCCGATAATTTTATATAATGAAAGTGTTCAACTATACATCTCAGGTTTGATATATGGTAATAGGTCTGTTGTAGTGTTATTTCACGTCGGCGACGTGAGCCCATTAAGTCCACTAACTACTTTCAGTCATTGAATTACTGTTATGAGAGCCATGATTACAATAGGAGCTTCCTTGTACTCTTTACCGCGTCCGTGATGCCTCTATATCAGGACGCCCTTAGTAGGTGGAGATGGTAAGTCCCTTCAGATGGGTGTTATGGCATGTGGCTACCCCGTGGTGTGGCTGCTACAAGTGCTAGAACTGACTCAGCTACCTACGTCAGCGAACAGGTGAAACAGTTCCGTTCCCAGTGGAGGCGCCGCGCTAGCTTAAATGGGCCATCGAGCTGGTTCCCATGAACAATGTAATTGAACACTGCACTTAATTAATTATTAGTCGTGAGCGCGATTCACTTCTTTCTTTCTACTTTTACCGTGCATTGTGTCAAAATACAGCTAACGGAACTTTCGTGACTCAAATTGCAATAAAAATAAATAACAATTAAATCGCCACTAACTTAAAGGTCGTAGTCGTGTACAGTTGTTAATGGAGTATTGACGTTACTTGGACTATCATAATAAACTGTTTGGGTAGCCAATATCATATAAATTTCTCTACGTTAAAAAAAGAAGAATTAAGTAATTTAATTGCGACGACATTTTTTTTTAAATAATAACGCTGTTCGTAGCAACCTTATTAATGAAGACGTGAATGCCATATAGGTAATGTGGGTATGTGTGTGTGTGTGTTGAATTGGAATAGATGGTGCTGGTCCATGGCATACTCGGAAGGTTCTGTCATCGCATCACCCTGGCTCCCACACTAGCACTGCTAGTCGATGGTCGGTCGGTCCATGTTGTTAATTACGACTTCATCCAGTTGTAACGCGCGCGTAGGCCCGCCTTTATCACAAGTCTCACTGTAACAAAACAATCACATGAATTTGCTTTTAGTACCTGACTAATGACAACGCACGGGCATAGTTTGGTCTGCTGCTGGTCAGCGTGGCCCTCGTTATTCCTTATCTGGACATACCTACGGATAGAATAAATCTTTGTAACGTACACTCAAAAAAATATTTGGCAGTATAAACACCAATCGTGTCATACGAGTAGTTGCAGTATACTGGGTTTAAGTTGGATCTTTAGGGTTTTTCCACGTTATCTAACCCCTGAGGCATCACGAACCTTGTCGGTTAACAAAAAATTAACCGTTGATCACAGAAGGAGGTTGAGAGGACAACATAAGTGAATCATTTCGTGAACTCGTTTTATACAAGTACACAATCAAATGTCATTACGGTAACGAGCGGTCGAGTGGTCGTCGTCGGGTGGTCGGGTGGTCGGGTGGTCGGGTGGTCGGCGTTCTTTTTAATCCGTTTAACTAAATAAATAACGAAGCCAGCGCAGATTACGGACCTAATGCCGGATAGTTAAGGTGCCGTCACACATGGAACCATTCTACATTTCAGACAACTCGAACGAGTACAATCGACATTTACATTCGAATACCGCGTTGTGAAACAGAAATTACTTATGAATTTATATTCAATGGACTACTTGGACAGAACTAGTATTGTATTTGTTGATCACAGATAGATTACTTAATTTGTGTGTCGCAGTGGCCACGCTCAGCGGCGTGCAGAAATGCCGAACTCGCATACTGTGATCTCACCCTTGCAGAGACGATAGGATCAGCGAGCGTGACATCAATACGGTTGTTTATATTGGAACTTTCATTGCTCGAGGCCATCGCCGTCTCCGCCGCCGTGATATACAGGAGTACCGAGGTGAAAGGCGATGGAATGTACAGGATTATTGGGAGTTCTCGTCATTTGTGAAGTGAAAGTTATTTTGAATGAGGCACGACAGTTACGAGATGGACTTTTGTGAATGTACCGAAGGGACAGCTGTTGATAGGTGAAGTCGTTACTAATATTGTAAAGAGGAAGGCCTTTTTCGCGTGAGTGATTCATCTACGCAGAGTCGAAAGTACCGATGTTAGAACTACGAAATTTGAATAGTAGATTTATGTTATAGCTTAGGCAAGCAATTTAGGCGTAGGCGCAATCAGTTGCTAGGATCTTATACAAATCTAGTTTTAACGCTATAATGAAGAAATATCAGCCGGAGTCAAATAAAGTTTGGAGACAGCATGCAACGGAAATGCAAAGTAATGTACTACAGTGTTAGTTAATGTTTGATTACCTGCACTGCAGTGCACTGTAATAAACAAATGAAATCAACTATCAATTCATATTCTTAGATAAATTTGTTTTTTCATCCTTAAATACCGAATAAATGGTCATTATTCGGTATTTAATGTTAATTACGGGTACATTTAGTTGTGTTTACCTACTGCATTAGTTACTTTAATTAGTAGTAATTAGCTAAGTACGTGATTAATTCATAACAATCTTGGAAGAGTTGTCCGAAGTATAGTTCGGTACGTGGAGCAACTTTTGCTCCGGTCGACTAGACGCGTCGGTCCGGGACATGAAATTGTGAAACTGACGACATCGGCGCTAGGTTTAGTCGATATCGTCAATATTTTCTAATGAACGAAACATAACGCCGCCACACGCTGACGGTTGGCCAACAGGTAGGGCTTCGTGATCACCTGCGATATTTATATTAGACTGAAACATTAATAATGATAACGGTATGCGGGTATATTGAAATGTAAAGTACCTGCATGAAATCTGCGCACCGAGCTCAACGTTACTTGACCTGCTGGGATATTTCCTGAAATTGTGAATATTTGGAAAGCCCCGAATATAATAGAAAACAATTTAATGCCGCGCTAGACGTACTCACGTAAGAGGAACCTAAATGTAAAATCAAAAAACGAAATGTCTAATTTTGCGATCCGAAGATCTTGTAAAGTTCACACTTAACAAGTTCTTCAAAAAGATCCATCGTATTAACCTAGATAATACTAGTAGTTGAACATGTTACTGAGGACTGAGGTAGCTGACTGGAATTAATTTTCTTCGTCTCTAACTGATCTTAAGTTTTACATGTAATTCCAAATTCGCGTAAGAACAGTTACGTTCCGCTACATTACATAGCATCTCCCAGCGCGGGTATGGAAAGGCTGCAGAGGGTCGTTTAACGGATTTTCCATTTAGTACTCTATCTTTTTAATCATGGAATAGCAGTAAAATTTGAAATGTTTTGGTAGGAGGTGACGTGCTCGCAGTCCATCTTTATGAGGAGCTCACAAAGTTTTGGCCACAATATCCACAGACACTCGTCGTTTTTGGTATCTCTCGCTCTGAAAAATTTATAATATTATCCGTAGTTAGCCACTTACTGTAAATTACAAAACTGAAATTTTCTTTAGTCATAACTTCAATTTATAAAACTTCAAGAAACTTTCAGTGCTTTAGATTGTGCTCAACTTCATCTCATTCATGTTTATTATTATTTATTCACGTCGCGACGCGCAAGGGTACGAGTACTTTGGTCGATCTGAGTGTCCGGGCCGGCGCAGCGCGGGCGCCCGCTGTATCGCCGTCATCTCGATACCGCATCAAATCGCCGATACTCGTGATTCGTATGTTCGCGGCCGCTTATACTTAGCGATCCCGTTAGCACGGAACCGGTCTGCGTCTCGGATGCCTCGCGTTCCTTGCATTACTTCTACGTACACTGATTTTTGTTTGTTTTTAACTACTCCCTTAAACGTCGGCCAATTAGAGCGCCATAACCGAACACATTTTGTATTCCAATTATATATTTTGAAAGCTGTATATTTAATTATTTTTGTCGTTGTGGACAGTGACAAAAACTCACTCTCGTCACTTGATCATCAGCTTTGTTTCGGCAGAATGATCATTTATTTTCATAATTTCAACCACCTTCAAAACTGATAGTTTCAAATATAAGACCAAAATTTATGTTCCTTCACATGAACATCAGAATTATCAGTAATTTGCTGTGATTATTTTTCAGAGAATTTCCTTACAAAGATTTATGCAGATTTTTGTGCGTATTCCGATAATTGCGGTTCAAACTCACAAACCTAGTATTTTTTCGAAATGAATGTACACTCACTTTCTGTATAAACTCTTTCTTTTGGCGGCTCTCCCTTCGTTCTCAAGACGTACTAATCTCGCGGAGGAAAACTGGTTTTGCTTAACCCCGACCTTGATACGTGGAGACTGGTTGCGATGCTCATTACAGTGCACATTACGGTTACTTGCATGACCCTTGTGTTAGCGAGCGATCAAAGTCATCACTATTAGAATACTTTTAGATCTATGTCGTCAACGTCCATTTAAAAGGTTACATTCAAAAAGCAGAACAAATATATATAATATTACGAAAGGAGTATATTTGGAGCAATGAAGTATATTATTATATAAGTAGATATTCAAGACGATATTGAACTAGAGATGTGTTATCTACCTTCTAATCTACTCTGGACATAAAGTATTGCCGTTAAGTGACAAAAATATTTAGAGGTACATTTGCTGGCAGCTCCATGGGACGGATTAACATTAATAAATAGGTATATTAGTTGCGTTGAGGCGCTGATCAGCACAGTAGTTCAAGTTGCCTACGTGATGTTGAAAATGTTCAAAACGATTATTTCGTTATGTTCAGATGAGCAGTAGGTATTGGCTGCTGCATTGGCAGAATTTTTCGCATCACTGATCCGTTGCTGGGTAAGAAAGAAGAGGGAAGAAAGAAAGGTAGAAGTAATCCTTAAAAGCTCAGCCGGAATCCGCCCAAGAAGAGAGACGCTCGGTGGAGATGCTTAAGCCACCTCTTATAGTACCCTGGTCTGCCGACATGCGATTGGTATCAGTATTCTACGCTGTCTCAATACGGCCAAATATGTATAATGACATATTGTGTTTTAAATTCAATAATGATACCATTCACTTTTGGTCTCTTCGAGCATTGATATTACGACGGGCTCCTCAATATCAAATTACGTCCGCCGGCACATTCAACTCTGTACAATAAAAAATCCGGTACTTGATTCGGGCTGTTCTGAAATTTATTTGTGTCCACTTTAAAGAAGTGAAAAGCGTTTCCGTAAGCAAGTGAGGAATCTTTAATTATGTCGAAGTGGACTTTATTTGACTACGATGAAACCACTCTGGGAGCTATCCGGCCAAAAGAGGCACACAAGTAGCCCCACGTGACGTCAGTTACAGCCTTTATTGTATCTATTGAAACATGAGACGCAACGTCTTGTCTGCAAAAACACATCGGTAGGGTTAGCAAACGCGACTGTGGTACCGGTTGAACGGTTGCACCAGACCGTGTTTGATTCAGAACTGCACCTAAATTGGATTGAATCAGCTTAAATTAATCAAGTGTTAACTTTGAAAGAAACAAATTTAACCTTCAAAGGTTATCGCGCCGAGTCGTTCCGAATTTGGCGAAGCGTTCTTTTGTTCTCGTAGCGTCAGCAGCCATGTTTGAAAGGGTTATTTATAATGCAACAGTGTTATAGAATGTTGCTGCGACTTTTGCGGAACTCAGCGCATATTTAGCATTCATTGCAACCTGAGGTGATGTTTTTGGTACAGTTTTAGTGGTAAATCACGGATCACGTTGTTCTCATTACTGCGGGTTGATTGTTTGTGTGCTGAGGTTGCGTATCGTACTGTCGAACATGTAAACAATAGTGACGATGAAATTTTGCAGCACCTGTAAATTACAAATTGGATCGAGTTGACAATACGTTTCAAAATTTAAACGTAGAACTTTTCACAATCGTACTACAATTTGGTTGTTTTTTTATTTATTAATATTTACAAAGGAAAACACATTTTGTTTTTTTTCTTTGAATATGTCGTATGAAATATTAAATTCGGATATCTTTGATTACACTATGATGATTTCACAGTTTGTTATTGATTGTATTGCAAAATATGTATAAGGCTAATATTATTTAGTTTTAGAGGTTAGTAATAACTAATTACTTAATGGTGTTTGCGTCACGTCAGTTTGTTTTACCGTAGTTGGTAGGATTGTGGGTGACCCACTGGTGGAAGGTACCTGCCGGTGGTGCGCACTCGGCGTGGTCGCACCAATATTGACTCGGCACGCGTCGTTACACAGATCATACACAGGACATGAGGTTGTTTGTCTCCGCAATACACCCGAGTGCTGCGTCCTCAACACTAATCACAATACCTACATGATAATCTCTATTAAACAAGCAATAATATTAATAAAACAGAAGTTTTTTTCTGTTAGTAGCTATTTCATTTTTCGCAAATTATAATGTTCGAGTGATTATCAAAGTAACTCACTTTATCAAAGTGCTGTGACTGTGGCCAAAACGGAAGTCGCAAATAATTTAAATTTTGCACAAAAACTACTCGAGTAATTTGTACCTTGGTTGCTACTCGTTAAGTATCGCCTTTCTACATGATAGTTGTTAGCATCAAGTTGAAAGTTTATAAGTTTCTAAGAAACATGGGTCCGCTGGTAGTGCAATAGCTGACGTCACACGTACAGATGGTCAAGTGTCGGAGTAGTACTGACCCGCGCTAGGTTCAATGTACCAGCGTCACTTAAAACAAACCGGACAAGTAACACTGTGCACACATGTCATGGATTAGCTAATTATACTTTTCTCCTAACGATGATGTCATCACTCTACTGGGGATGTAGCAAGTGACCAGCCTCTTGTGGTCTGACGGATGGCCGTACAGCGCGGTATAATGTTAGCGCAATGAGTTCCGATATGATTATGATAAACCCTTTAAAGTGAAGCGATAAGTTGATATGTTCATCATTTTTAAATGATTATAAACTAGTAAATAGATTGCAGGCATCGTTGCCTCCAACAGTATCCATGTTGAAGCGTTTGAATCAGTATCATCTGTTGTAATTTTGTTTGATGTTATGTCAAGGAAGGGAACAACTACGCTACGAGCGACTTTAGTACGCATATTCATTTATGCTTTCAAGTACGAATTCCTGCTTCTTTTAAGATTCTTTGTACGAAGGGAATACTATGATAGCTTAGACTCATAGTATTCAAAAGATGACAAGAAAAGTAGAGCAATCGAACTACGAAACAAAGTGTACGGTCGCTTCGACTAAAGCTTTTAGTAGTGTATCCTCTGTATATTCTTTAAACTTTTTAGTTACGTGAAAATAATTGAAGGTAACAGTTAAGACAAAGGCGGTGTCGTGCGAACCGAATTTAATTTGTGGAGTCCATTGTGCGTGCAGCGTACGGCGATTGAAGCTCCAATTTATATGACCGTTGACCGTCGTTCACCGTTACCGGCGGCGGCGGCGGCGGCGGTGGTGGAGTTGCCGTGAAATCTTTAATACGAGCTCAAATCTGCTGCGTGTCGGTTAAATGGGATCTAGGCGTTGCTCCGCGCTTGTGTCCAATGTAACGTGTTCCGGTCAACGGGCGCTCTTATGCGATGACGCCATCGTCTCCCTTGTTGCACTGTTGGGGACTCGGGCGTGGTGAAGGTAAGGGAGTGGTCATTGATTGGTAGTGTGGGCCAACGTCGTAGAAACACATGTCACAATGTGTTTGGACAGTGTGGTGTTACCACCGGCGCGGCAGCGGCATGATGTCCGACACTACCGAGTCTCTGGACTGTAATGCTCCTGAAATGTTTCGCAACTGATTAGTGACTGACGTATTTGTCGTATTGTAAATAACTATGTGCAACTCACATTGATAGCCTATAAATGGTCAAGCATTTTCATTTAAGAATAACTGTATTAAATTATGAGTTTACATCAATGAAGTTTTTATGGGTATTTCATTTCTTTTGTCTATAACTCTCTGAGTTACTGCGAAGCCAACTAAATATATAAGTAATTTCATGAATGCAGTGGATTTTAGTATTATTACACGTAGACAATGTTTCTGTTACCATAATAAAATATCTATTATTAAGAAAACACTAAAGTATGTATTTAGAAATAAGTTATGTAATCAGGGCGTCATAATCGCTACTGCGACAAAGCCCTTTTCTTTGAATTTAAAGAAAAAAGAAAAGAAAACACTTCTCGGTGGAATAATATTCGTATTTTTTTTTCGAAGTTCCAAGGAGCTACTAAAAATAACTGTATTTCAAAATAATTATATTAATTTGTGAAAGTAAACATGTGATTATAACTTTATACCTGTCTCCTCTTGCGCCGACACCGCGGTGTTCACACGCGCAGTGCCCACCGCCGAAGGTCAGTCGACCTTGCGTTTTGTGATCTCAGCCCGCGAGGGTTCGGTACAGGTTTCGTTGTATGTATTGTGGATTGTATATATTGTGTTAAGGATGCCAGCTGACGTGTGGACTGAACGTTTTTATTTTGGCAACGATACATCGTCGATGCTTTTGATATACGGATAACGATGAGTAGTTACTGTCCTGTCCCGTCATAAAAAAATATAAATTACTTTTTTTAGTCACTTTTCATCTAGCGTGTGATACATGGGCAGCGTGGGGTTTTCACCACAATTGTTCTGCAGTTCCGTTGAGTTCCACCCAGGTGCATATGTAAATGGCACGACTAAGTTCAGCCGTTGATCCTTAGTTTAACGAATATTTTTGTCTTTAGTCCCATTCGTCCCTGCGATTGTTCCGTTTTCTTTCAGTCAACACACATACATACGTACTTGAAGTATGCAGATGGAATGGAATAATACCACGTTCCCACGACTCACGAGAGATGGTCATTTCGGCTGAAGGTCCATCAACCTTGTACGTCAATGGCCACTTACGTCGTTATCACATTACTGTGTCTGCGGTCCACTTCTGGGAACCGAACTTGTTCCTATTGTTAGATCGCTGATGGTTGTTTTCGACCATTTGGTTTTGACAGTAATATTGTTAGTATTGCGCACCTGGGCAGTAGCCTTTCAAATCTGCGTATTAGTTTTTTTTCATTCTGTGTTAGGGGTGATATAAAAACATGTTTAGCTATTTATTTCCAGGTTCGATTCTGGCTTTGGATTTTAATAGCAATGTTGTTGTTTGTGCTACTTATATAATTTCGTACTTAAACGTTTCTCTGGGCGTTTATTCTGTTTAAGTCCGACCAATAGAATTAATTCTGTATAAAAGTAAATATAAGTAACAAAAACGGAGACGTGCGTTATGTACGAGTACATCGTTAAGGGACTTCCAAGAACTTGTAACATGGATGACCTTGGTTCACGGTCGAGAGCGCGAAGGTCACGACGAACATTAAACTTAAATATTTAATGGGACCTTCCGATCAACCTGTAACACCGCTTACACACACAGCTCCGTGCGTGGAGGGCTCCTAGATCACGTTCAAATTGATATATATTGCTACAACTATTTAATAACATCGAACAGGTATAGTCAGGTACGTCATCTTCATGCCTGCGCAACTTTGAGTTACGTAACTTGTTAATATGTTGTTATTGCAATAATTCATTGTATTGTGTGACACACGCCGTTCCTGAGTGCCAAAAAACTTTATTGAAAGTTTATTATACTCAAGATTCGGTCGACCCGATCGAACCCGGTCATTCACACTACACGACACTAGACACTGGCGACACTGGCGAGTGTCAGTGTCAGCGGCAGTCGTCAAGGGGCGGTGTCGAGGACGCCGAGTTACAACTTTCAACCGTTGAAGAAATTAGTGTGAATATTTGGTCGATACCTATCAGTTACCACTTTTGACGCATCTAATGTAATTTTTAAGAAAAGTACAATGTCTTTCAGAGTATAATGAGTCTAGCTGGTTTTTGTTAGGATATATTTCACCGGTTCCAATGATAATGATGCTTACATTATATTATTTCTTAAATTTTACTGTCTTTTTTATTTTTTTATATAATAAATTATCTTTATTCTTATGTATCTAAGCCCCGAAACATACACAGTCACACACCATTTGAATCACGTATAAAATGTTCGGCGTCAGGGCTTATGTTCATGACATGAGAATTAAAGATTTGAGTTTAGTGATTGCTCTGATTAGTCCTCGGCCGTGCAGGTCGCAGCAGCCGCAACACGGTTGAGCAAATACTAAATTTGCATGTCACGTTTCTGTTATCGCGAGCGGTCAACATTTGTAGATAATTTCGCAATAAAATGGTTAAAACACCTCAGAGCCGCCCTCGCTGCTACGCTGCCACCGACCTCGCTCTAAATTTAGTGATTTATTTGATTATTAAAAAGTTTTGATTTTAACTTAGCTGTGACTTCTCCGGAAGGGTATATCTATTGGAGAAGTTACTATGTTTTATTATAAAATTGAAACATGTCAATTTCTATATTGACATCCAAAGGAAGTAGCGACAAGAATTCGACTCAAGTTCATTCAAAAGTTTTTTACTCCGAAATAGCAAAAAGAATATTATTGAATGTAAGTCACACACCAGAATCGGCCCTAGTTCTAGACTGTAAATTGTAAACATACATACATATTTTATAACATCTTACTTGAGAACGATGGTAAATACATTTGAGATGAAGTTTTACACATATATATATACAGGAACCGTGTGCAAGCAAATGCTGGTTGTAAGTTCGTGATCAAAAAAATATTAAAAATTCCTTAACCTAAAAAGAATATGGGTAGGCACAGTCGGAGGTAGAGTTAGAAGGAATGCTGGTGGAACGGGTTTTGTATTTTTATCAACAAGATTCAAGTTTTCGTGAGGACTTAAGGAGGCGACATAACGTGCGATAAATTAACCAAACGGCTTACAGGCCGTTTGGATCCGCGATTGTGGCCGGTGGGAGCCGGCGGACACGTACCACTTATCTTGTACCTGAAGTCTGGTCCGTCGGATACACAGTCAGTTGCTAAACTAACTTTAAATATTTACACTACGTTAAATACTAATGCTTTCATTTAACCGTTGCACCGAACAAGTTTGACGATATTTAACTAGATATTTATCATTACAATTATAATTATTGTTTATTTATTACTTATTTCATGACTATGATTATCTCAATGAACAATTTTATGTAACCGACTGTTAATGAAGCATAATCATTTAAAATATGTATTGTTAATGTTAAGACTTCATTTCTACAAGTGGATGTGATGAAGCAGGCACATAAAATGTACTCGAAAGCCTATATTCCCAATTGTTTAATGTACAGAAAAAAATATTAATGAGCAAACCAAAAAATCACATATTTGTTGCGATCTTATCGACAATGTTATCTGTTATAACATTAGGATTTATTACCGTTAATAAAATTTCTCGAAGTATATATACTATTATAGTATACTTAAGCTACGAGACAATTTTCTCCTTAATGTCTAGTCACCGGCGACTATTCTACCAACGTAACGAAAGTTATAGTATCCGACAGTGCAACAGATATAGAGGTCAACGTGTGCCATTTATCGCAAGTGCAATTATTTCTACTTATGTAACTTGAAAAACTTTTTGTTGCCTTTTTTGCAGCAGGCATTTTTTATTACGAACAACGTGCTATCATTATAGGTATTTTGTTTGAAATCACGATCGCCTTATCACTCGAAGCGTACATAATTATGTGGCATTACGTCTATTTACAGATAAAATTGTGTCAAGTTTGCAGTGTAAGTATCACAATAAGATACATTGCGTCTGGCCGTGTCGGGGCGTAGACAACACGCGTACCGTGGAAAATGTTGTTTTTGTCGGCGTCTCATTACCGAATCCTCCGGCTCCGCCGTGCAGTAATTACCTCACCTCCGAGGAATGTTTAAAGTATTATTAATGTTTGTTGTCGAGGCAGCTCGGTGCCTCGCATGCGATACGTAAATCATCCAAAGTTTTTGTCTTGCAGGTGTCCACTGTTTCGCTGTTTGCACAAATGTGGACGGAGCCGCGTGTGATAACCGAAAGACCGAATGAGTGAACGAACGAAACGACATTAAAACACAACGTTCAAATTCAAAAACAGAACATTCCATTCAAAACTAACACTTAACAAATGTTGCCATAACCATTAACGTAGATAATTAAGTAGCGTAGGTAGTGAGTAATCGCAAGTAAATAAGTGAATAAAAATCGTGTCAAGAGCGAGAAGTGTGTGTCAAGGGGTTTGCAACTTTCCTTTTGTAGAACGACTGGATGGCATCGGTCGCGTCGCGATAAATACTTGTGATTCGGTTGGAGGGTGACCTCGCGCCCGCGCGCGGATCGCGGTCCGGATTTTGGCAGACCTATAGCGCCGCTAGCTCGTACCTCGCGAGACGAGCGCGAACACTGTCTCCGGTGCTAGTGATGTGTGAGTGCTGACGATGTCGACGCAGGCGTACTACAAGGAGCGCCTCGGGTTCGACCCGCAGGAGGCGATGCAGGACGTGAACGGCTCCTTCTACGACGGTCCGCACCAGACGAAGCGGCACC
>DWPA01001505.1:0-18368 GCA_018251375.1 Calpodes ethlius | reverse complement strand
CGAAAAATTTGTAAAACGGTTGTATTTTTTTTTATATAGTCTGCATTCTATTATATAAATTACGTGAATATTGCAGTGAAATAAGTATGAAGCCGTTTAAATCAATTAAGCTACACAAACTAAGTGGTAGAGACGTCAATTGTTAAATTATTTAAAACAAGAAGAGATAAACTCGTAAGTTAATTATAAATTAGTGAAGACCTTCAAACTATAAACTTTATTACGTCCGGTGAGATATCCTAAATTGACCGACCCCTATCAATTGAGCGTTAAAATATGTAAATAAAATTGTCGAAAATAGGCGAGCGCCCGTGGCGGTGCGCCCGAAGGGTGACCATGATTGAGTGCTCTTAATTGGTTCTGTATTGTGAAATGGTGGTTGAAATTGTAAAAATATCGCGTTTATCGCGTGGAACGATAGTTCTTTATTAATTATTTGGCAGTGTAATAGTAAATAAACCCAAAAGGCAGACGAAATTTCTATTAATTACTTGGAAAGTATTTTGGTAATTTATCGTTGCACACTTTAATCAATAACTATGTTGATGTAGTCATATCCAAAAATAACAAACTTCAGGTGGATTCGATATCAGACAGTTTAAATTAAGAATAAGAACATGAAGTGTTTAATACCACTCCACAAATGTTGCATTTTAAGCTTAGTTGATTTACTTTCAGTTATTCATACATTCTCCAACAAAGTTTTTTATTCTCCAACATTCTCCATTACGTGGTAAACATTCTCCAACAATTTTAGTTAAAATAAAACGCTCATATACTATCTAGTATTTGACTTTCCTCGTCGAAAAGGTTGTAAGTTCTAATCCCTGTTCATTTCCCGAGGCACTCAAATAAATTTCTAAGAGAGATAAATGTTTGTTACCAGGCTTTTGGGTATTTGTAATGTCTAATACGTGTATTCGTGCCACTTGCATCATACAGGGAATTTAAATGCACGTTGTAAACTTCTCAGTGCTAATATACTAGTAGAACTTTAAATTCATATACACATATATATAAAGGAATATTTGTCTGTATATTCTTTTTAAAATCGTAAACTATGCATTCTTTAGCAAAATTGTACTGCATCAGCACACGAAGGTTTCTCAGTTTGTACGACCAATTTTCGATACATGGCGCCACTGTCACAATTCTTTCGATTTGTTATAATACCTAATGTTATATATATTTCTGTTTTCAAGGTATCTTTCGAGTTAATTATTACGCTTTGTTCCTTGTCTGCTTAAGATTAATTTAGTTAATTTCTGCTCAGAATTTTGAATGAAGATGTAGAAAAACGATAATTTTTGATGTTATAAAATGTAGTTCGCCGCACCTTTATCTACATAAATTTGTGAATACGCAATTTAGCAGACAGCTAGCGCTATACATCAAGCATTTAATCTAAACACAATAGTTAAAAGAGTAGTTAATTTTGTTCCGACGTTCAACCAATTTGAAAATTCATGTTTGCATCACTGTGCCACGTTGACAGTAAAATATTGCTGTTACATACGTGTGCTTGGTTTTAAAATCATTTGTGAATAACAATTTTAACCTTAAAATTACGACAAAATATGTAACAAAAAAATTTACTGTTCAATAAATAAAAAAAAATAGCAATATTTTATATGAGCCATATTCAAATTATTTTGCATAATTATAAATCTACTATAGACAAGAGACCTTCTGAAACTTCATTTTAGATGCCTTAGTAGCCGTCCGTTGGATATATTAGTAATGTCCAATAAAGCATGCGCAAAAAACTTATCTATAATTCTTTCCAATTTTATACCATTTTTCTCGTTCGTACATAGATTTGTCCCAATCGATACGGCGACAATACCTCGGTTTTACGTTTTATAAATTGCAGCCCTAAATTCCAACACAAAGCTTAAACGAACACCCTTACGCTGACAAATCCTAAAAGCTCTACGTCAATTTCTGCCATTGCACAAATTGGCCGAATAGCATGTATTGTGCATGCCGCGTTAAAACCCTAGGGTAGCCAAAATTGGGGAATTTGTAGTAAAAAGTATGAAGCTCAATACTGCTGAAATCTCAAATAAAACTCACAATCTACTTCAATAGTATATCATTATAATGTTTCTTAATTTATCCATAATATTGGTTTCTTCACCATATTACAATACACGAATTCTATGATAATTATTATGATTAATTAAACGATAATAAATGATTAGATTATTTACCATATAATACTGAATACCATCATAATCTTTCATCCTCATATACAGCTGTGATTTCAGAGAAATGAGAATCAAAGCGCTAGTTGAAGTAGTAATAAATATTAAACTTTTTGCTATGTTAATCATTAAAAAAAGACCGACATTTAACAAAAAAAAAGAACCACAGTACTTCAGCTAACAATAAAACTAGAGACTGACAGATACACAGAAATCATGTAGAAAGATATATTACATTTATTCTACTCTAACGACGTCAATATTAACAGCATAATAAGAAGACTTTTTCCCTGAATCGTGGAAACCCGGCGTAAATTTTCCTGATTGCCCCAATTAATCCACGAAAAGAATCTATTGTGGTGGCCCTACGTAACCCTATCGGGGCACGATGGCCAATTAACGTCGCGGGAAACTCGGCATTGAGTTACTGCGTTTTTGTATCGTATCGCCCCGACGACATGCTTGCTGCTTGTAACTCCGACTGCTCGCCAACAATAGTTGTTTGTTGAGCGCTAAAAGGTTTTGTTGATTCGTCGGTTGTTTTGTTTGCATCCTACAATTTAACTGATTGATATATTGACGTTTTATTGCTGATCGTTTCAATTATCTTTACTGATGATACTATACCGAAAAGCCTTTGTTTATTTAGGTATTTAGACTTTTTTCAACCATATTAGAACAAAAGGCGGACTTAGTGCTAAAAGCATTCACTAGGAGTCAAACTTTGGGCAGTGGGAAAGCAACTAAGGCAGTCATAAAAGTATTAGACGTTACCTATGGGTCCGGCCGCGTGGTTAAATTAACAACAATAAAAATGTTGTAGATTCTCTTCTAGCATTGGTTGCTAGACAACACTTTGTTGTTAAACACTTTAATTTGGCTGAAATATACATCGTTATAGGTTTTCACAGAAACATCTTGAATCGACACTTCTGCTAAATCAATCGCCATTCAAGCAAGTACAATTACTAACTACTACACTAACCTTTGTGGCTTAGTATCTAATCGGCAGCATACCAAAGAATTGTAAAATATATTTTCCTAATCATAAACCATTGTGCAACCAGAGAAGTATGTTGCTGATAAGGATATGGATAACGATATGAATAATCGATCATATCTGATACCGCAACGTAGAACGCGAGTCATTATTCTGACGCACGGGAAACTTTCGTAGACAGAACGGCACCTACTGTTATCGTGGAAGCATTTATATTGTTTGCGGATCTCATACGTAACGACCTTAGGTTATTATAAATGTTTTATTGGCAACATATTTTTATATCTGAAAGGTTTATTGCTAGTCATCGCGTATAATATTATTATATATCGTTAGTTACTTATTTATTATTACTAGTTATTTTTATGGACATATCTGGAAAATAATCAGACGGGTCGCTAATGTCCGATTTCTGTAATCTGTCTGTTTGTTTCGGTTAAATTTGTAGGTGAAGTAATAAATACTATGACATCTTGACAGTTGCTAGGTAGCTGATTTCAAGATAATTAAGAGATAGAATATTAATAATGTTTATAATATTACGAGAGTTCGATTATTATCGTTTGCATAAGCGATCAAATTTTGTTGATTAGTTGTTGTTATTGTATTGTTTGTTACCTGTGTTTTCTCTTTTTATTTTTATTATATATAAGTTAATCTTTATTTTCTATTGTTTTATGGTCCTAATTATCGTTACACACCAAATTTTAAGCCTTTTCGAAGTTCTTTGGACCTTAATTTTTATTGTCATAAGATAAATAGTAATCTTCAAGAGATAATACTAAGGTCTTATACTAAGGTCTAAGGTCTTATACTAAGTAGCTGCAAATAGTTTCGTCTTTGCTATTAGTCCGATAAAAAGACGTAAGATGTCGATAACATTTTTTAATATGACCCTAATGCCCTATAATAAAGTCACATGGAGTTAGTAAAATAATGTGTTTTCTTTGTGAAATTGAAATGTCGCAGAGGAGAGTCTTAAAGGAGAAAATTCTTAAAGAGTGTGTTTTATTTTTCGTCGTGCTCATTATTTGCAAATCATTATTTAGCTATTTTTAACCAAACCTTTCGACTACCGCGCCACTGACTTCTAATTCCTCCGGTGATATGTAAAAGAAGTTGAGGACACATTGAAAAACTGTGACCGCCGGACGTCCACCGCGATTTAGACTGAGTGCAAACCCATACTATAGGTAGTTGCTGAAACATCACGTATAGTCAGTTAATGTTTTTTTTCTTTTTGTTGTAAGTAGTAGTAGTACTTTATGAAATAAATATATATTTTTCTATTTCTTTCCAGCCAATACTGTATAAAATATTGATCAATTTAAGCAAGAAAAAGTATTATATGTTGAAATAAAAATGCTCCACAACTCCCACACACTGAAGAAAGACCTAGAAAAATAAAATATCAACTTAAACAACTTAACAATATAAACTTTGAAGTAAAATTCCCAATACAAACATGATACAGCCTCAGTAGGTATTAAGAAAACTCAGCCCTCTCAGTAGTCGCCTACAAAATTGTTTATTTTTTAACAATTTTTTTGCTCTCCGCTCCCCTTCAAAAGCTCTCGTACGCGTCGAGTTTTTGCATTCGCACTTATCTTCTTTCCGTGGCGACGCAAACAAAATAATTGGATGGCGGCAAAACAACTGGTATTTGCATATGAAATACGAATGAGGACGTTCGGCGAAATGACAGGCTACCTCGCTAATTAGGGGTAAACGCGAAGGTCAAAATCCCAACTCAGTATACACGTATAACACGTACACAATAACCTATTCATTATGTTTGGGTTGGACGTGTAAGATAATAAGTTAATTAGGCAATATCTTATACCGTCGGGGAGATTAACAATATTTTTTTATTTTATTTTTTACATACCGCATTTTTTTATGTCAATTTGTTAAGTCAATCTAATGCTTCTGACGTATTTGCGTCCCAACACGTTAAACATGTATTGTAAATATATGTCCAAGAGTTTAACGCGCTAATAAACACACTAATTAACGGAATTAAAAAAAGAGTATAGAACCCCATTTTATATAAATGGGCCACCATCACCCAGCTCAATTTAATGCGTTAATAAGGTCGTATTTGAACGTAGCCGTTAAAACTTACGGTAACGTAGATATGTCAGGGCATAATGACGTAGGTTTGTACTCCAAGGGTAATATTACAATGAGCGTGCAAAGAAAACAATTTTAAATGATCTCTTTATTCTAATTATAATTTCCCACGCAAAATCAGTCTCGCAGTAAACAATAATGTAAACAGGAGATGACGTTCCATCTGTTTAATTATCTGCGCGTTTTTCCATTGTTTATATATAAAAAAAAAACCCTTAATTACTTAACATAAATCCCTCAAAATTACACTAAAAGTGGAATATAACGGAATAAATAACTGGACATAACTACCTAACTGAAGTAAACATACATACTTTACAACGTTTAAATAATACAAACTCTAAAAACAATTCCTAATCGGTTGACAAATACGAGAATTGTGAAGTAAAAAAACTAAAATTTTAATGAGAATCTCGTCGTCTTTGGAAGTCGGTTAAAAACTTCAATATTTTTAAAGAAGATCTGAATCCAGAAATGAAATTTAACAACTATAATATCAAAAATAGATATCTAGTGAAACCTTTCATAAAAACTATAACATGACATAATTAATTGGAGAAACTTTCAAAAGCCATTCGATCGTGAAATAATGGCATCGAAAATGAAACATAGTACGTATTAAGATATAAATAAAAGTAATAAAACCATTTACATTGATGACTTAATCGGAACATGTTTAATAAAACTCGATATAAAATAACCAAACGATAACTTTTCACTAAAAGATTGCAAATGAATACGGCACATCGTACACACCGAACGAACGGACGGCTTGACGTTTTAATTATTATTTAATTTATATCAGTTACGGACACTGTTTTATTATGGAAATACAAATGAGACGATTTAACTTAAATTCGAATGTGTCGGCGTAAAGTATATAGGAACTGTTGTTCTTTTTTTAAAATGTAATTGCTAACTTTCATTTTTGTTTTTTTTTTGCTTTGTAACCTGCCATTCATTGACTCCAGGACACATAATTATTATTTATCAGACTTATAGCAGAATTGGTAAAGCCTGCTTGTTTTGTTGGCCGTATTGGAGCTGCCTACAATACTGACCGTATCCCATACGGTTTTATTTCGGTATCGTAAGAGGCGACAAAAACGAGGCTTGCTTGGTGATAAATCTTCGCGCAATATTTATAGTATCAAAAATTATTGAGTCAATAATATTATCTTTCCGTGAAGCCTGGCTAACTACCATCCTCGTGTTTGAGTCAGTCGCCAAAACCCTTCATGATTCGGTTGAAAGTTTAGAAGTTAGTTCTTACTTTTTTTCTTCTCCTCTTCTTTCTTAGCTGGGAAAGTATTGATGTAACTTTGGTGGGTGACGATGACCACATACCATCAGGTGTTAGTTTAGCAGCTAACTCGATTGTTGGTTTAGCAGCTACTTACGTTAAAAAAAAAGGAATAATTATGCGAGGACTACACGATAGATCCCTTATGGTTTAGTCTTTTAAGTAGATATGCATAGTTCTACTAATAACTGACCTCAAATAAACGGTCTAAAATCTCACTTGAGATGATTTGAATCCCAAGGATTTTAAGCTCTAAATTGTCACTAGCTTCAAAAGCCTTTGTCCCCAATCGGAACGGTCATTATGTATCTGGGATTAAGTAAATAACAATACGGTGGGCCAACCGACCCGGTAATCTTTGAATTATGTTTTAATTTCATTGGTTAGTAATTAACGTAATTTTTTAAACCGTTAACTTAAAAGACGTAAATAAACGCCGCAACAGGGTGTTAAATATCTTAAGTCATAAATTGTTTGTGTTTATTTTACGTGTAATAAAAGAATATAACCTGTGACAAGGGACAAGAACAATTTAATGTATTTTTTTAAAGAGGACACTGATATTGTTTTATACAAAAATGCATTAGGGCTCGTCAAGTAATTAGTTGTAAAATTTCTTCTTCGATGTGGGGGACACCGGAAAAAAGTTTCGACAATTTTTTTATGATATTACTTTTCTATTCGTGTACCGACTGAAATATAACTAATAGTGAATGCTATGCTTACCGTATGCCTATACCATATACCTATGCTCACCGTAATACGAAACAGCGACTCAATCGGTCAAATATTTACATCTGACCTCCTGAACACAAGCACTACTGAGGCACAAGTTTAATCAGAATTGATCCGTTTTATTATAGAGATTAATTTAGACGCAATATTCGGTTACTAACATCAACCATTCATTCAGACGTGTTCCTACACTTAAGATGAACCCTTTACCACAAAGGATTTTTTTTCACGACTAATTACTAAATATTATGGAAGACAATCAAATATAAAAATACAAAGTAAATATTGCCTGGCTGCCTGGCTACTGCCACTTTCTTGCTTCAATCAGTCGCCAAACTACTTAACGTTTGCGGGGAGCTTGAGAGCCAGTTTTTCTTTTTTCTGCTTTCATTTATCTTGACTGTCAAAGTATAGGTGATATCTTTGATTTAACTTATGTCCACATATGGTAACCACATATCGTAGGTATAATAAAAAATCAATTACCTCGTCAAATCCTTACTAATAACAAGCCTACATACAGCTCAATGGAGTGTAGAATCGGTTACATGAGCAAGTGATCAGTCGATCGCATAATTATTCCAGTGGGCTATAAACGCGTCTTAATCAAGGTATCATTAAATTAATAAGCAAAAGCCTAATAAAATGGTTTACGTAACGGCCCTTTACTTGCAGAGCTTCCGATAATCCCACTCGAAATACGAAGGCTGTACTCCTACACAGTGGTTTCACTAACAAGTTACGGATTAAGAGTAGGTAATAGATAGCATCGCAGTCCAGAAGCCGGACCGGCCCGAAGACCTTGTAACGCGACCTTCGGAAAACAAAAAAATATACTATTTGAGGCTTTTTATATTCCTGTTGAATAAAGTTTCGTATTCTATAGGACAATCTACGTTTCATACTGTTATTTTTATAAGATTTTAATTATTTATTTGTAATGTTTTTTTTTATATTTTTTATTAACTACAATGGAAAGTTATATTCACGAAACTCCTTTTCATTTGTTGACTTCATATTTTCTATTTCAGTAATAATTTGTGTTTTTAATAACGAATCCTTTTATTGGTTTGGTTTCACGATCATAATATGAGGAATGAGAGAAATAAATATATAATTTACGTCTTTTTCCTCCTCATTTCTAACCGCAAAATCAGTATTTCTTTGTTTTCGATGTAACCTTCTATGCATGAGCCACTTTTGGAGATTATTTTAATTTTTCATGTACTAAATACATCATATAAAATGGTTTAGAAGACTTGCACACGCTTTCGTAGTGCAAAAGTTTTAAGTAACTGTGCTGTTCACCATCGTGGACTTCCCACGTTTGGAGCCAACCTGAACGACTTAAACTTCGTAAGATCATAGTTTCAATTCGGCTAGCAAGATTTTACCCAAATAGACTATCAAATTAAAAAACAGCTTATAAAGACACATACCACAAAAAATAAAACAGATTAAAAAAATCTTTGTCCTATAGTTACTAATAGCGTTAGTATTTGTTAATAAAATTATCGTATTTTTCTATGTGACTGTGGCCTTACACCTTATGAGGTGTAATATAGAGCAAAAGACAAGACCAAGACGTTAAAATTTACTTCGTCACTTTAAAAGTAATTAAATATTTTTATCTATCTCCCACAAATTTTGCACAATATCCTTTAAATTTTCTAATCTAATATATTCCTAAATTGTTCGTGTAACCCAATAAATATTTTAGACAATTAAGTATTCATTAAAAACGGGCCAAAGGTGCGAAAGCTCTTCATCACTGGAGATTAGTGCGGCTTTTCAAAAGCTATAATTATCGGTTAAAATACTGGACACTTTTCAAATTGCGAAATTATAGCACAGTATAATTATTTCTATAATAACGTTGCCTTTGATTGATGGTTAGAGCGATGATTTATTGTTAGTTTTGATAATGGGTAACAGCATTTTAAATTGCGCTTCTAATCTGGACAGGTGTGTTCAAAATAACTGTTTAAA
This sequence comes from Calpodes ethlius, assembly GCA_018251375.1. NCBI lineage: Eukaryota > Metazoa > Arthropoda > Insecta > Lepidoptera > Hesperiidae > Calpodes > Calpodes ethlius. The sequence goes on along the minus strand of DWPA01001505.1, from coordinate 9,001 downwards.
ATTGTTAAAACATGTTTTAAATTTCGCAAAATAAAATGTCATTTGAAATATGTTTAAATTTAAATAGTATTGGAAAATGTAACGACAGATACATTGCTTATAAAACTGTTTATGAGATTATAGATCGTTTTGGATAACTTTTTGAATCTATAAACGCGAACAAATCACCATAATTTTAGGTGGCAAGTCTCATGCTGTGATCGCAGAATGACATATCGTTATCGATTCGCTGATGGCGTGAAGTGCTGGATAGAGTGCCACACGGCAGATAACGGTCTCGCATCGTAGCGTAAATAAATTTTACAATCTCGCTTTAGTACATTATCGAGCGATTGCAGGGCCGCGCGCCCACACGAGCGTGTCGACGCGCCCGTCAAATCACGACCTACTCAAACGAAATCTCCGCGTAAAAACGAGAAGAAATTTTATACAAAGGTGGGTTTAATCTATCGGCCAGTCACGACAGTTCCATAGAGCCGTCGCCCGATTTGTCGGGTGCAGTGTTCGGAGACGGGGAGGGGAACTACCGCGTCACCCGGCCCGACGCCGGTCAGCCCCGGTCGCTCGGCGGTTCAGTCAGTCGCTGGCATCGTGCCAGAGCGCACGTACGTTTCGCTGTCTCAACTACAAAATTGTGTTTCGTAGTTACTTGTGATAAAACTTGTGCAAAACTCAGTGTGGATTGGATTATTTGCAGTGTTTGTGACGTTCAATGACGACGGATGTGGGTCTCTAGTGCTAAAGCTAATATTTGTCGATAAGACAAGATTCTCCCGATGGTTCATTTGAATAATAACATGAAAATAAATGGTAAAGTCAACCACTAAGTTTTTGCATGTGTTAAATTTTTTGTCACTTGTTTGTTTGTATATCTGGATGGTCAGATCTTGGCTTGCACGCAGCACGACGCGTATTGTAAACGTCTGTGGTGTCAAGATACGCGACAAATTACGAGAAAAGGGAGTCGAAGTCGAGTCCGGGTTTATTTATTAAAATATTTAAATGAGCGTGGTTTTATTCCATTTGGACCACCAAAATGGCCAAAACAATAGCAGACCTTGCGTCTGTCGGACGACATTGACTCTTCGAATGTAAATTCGAGTTAGCATGAACAATCGAACATGGTGCGTTTAGAAGTCGATATATGAATAAAGGCTTGTGTGTGACCCTGTTGCGCCTACGGGACCAGCCGCTGTGGGTGGACGGCATAGTTTCCGAACCGCCTAGAGAACGACAGTGGGTGTTTGAATGGAGCCAGTTAATAATAATGGTGAGATTTAATCACCGCCATAGAAGTTACACAACGAAGCTACAAGCATGCCCGTGGCTCGAGCAGTAGAAAAGAAGCCCTTTGAAATAACACTTTGAGAATAGTAACTAACAAATAGCTTTTTGGTAGAATATATTGGCTTCTAGAGAACGTAGGTACTAATCATTAATCTCAATTTGAACTGCCTGTCGATAATAATTTAAACTATTATCATAAATGTTATTTGTCTGTATCAATTTCGTAGCAAATGTTGTGGGAGAAACTGCGAAAACATTAGAAACCCTATACCTGAATACTTCATCCTGTCTACTACCGAATTCATTTCGCACATGTCGCCAACGAGACCTCAGATGTTCGCTGACAAAAAACAGAACACTCCCTACTCGCACATGTTGTGTATCAAAATTCAGGCCAAAGTATGGCCCGTATATTTGGTACGAATATCTTCTACTCTATGGATTCATAAAATGAAGACGGAGAATAGGGTTGTCTATAAACAAAGTAATCTAAATTTAAATTGTAAACAAATCAAACGCCTACATTCGAAACATGAAATTCAAATGGGTTCTATATGAAGAGGAAATTTAATTAAAGAATGAATTACCTTAGGCTGCTGTATTATTACGAACACATCTGGTGTAAATGATGAATGTGTTCGTCGAGGAAATAAAAAAAGGTTACAAAGAGAAACCTGCGCGGGCGGGGGCGGCACGTGGGACGGCAGATGCGCTCGAGCATCCCGCCATCTTCGATCCCAGAACATTTGCGCCCTTTATCTCACCATCTCATAAACCTTATGTGAATCTGATATTTAAGGTTCATTATTTTGCAGTTAAAACTTTGTAAACGTTTTTTGAGTTTCGATAAAATCGCTGTTAAAGAAATATTACTGAAGATTTTTAGGGAAACAGATTTTTTAGTAGTTTACAAGTGTTTTATATAGGTTAAATTAAATCATGAATACAGTTACATCTTTCGTAGATAAACATTTGTTCATGAAAACTGGTGCCTAGGTTTCAAGGGGGTCAAGTCCGGCTCGAAGGACCGAGTTTTTCCATCGATAATAATCACTAGAATCTTGTAGACGGTCGTTGCCATTTAAGGTAACCCGCGCCCGCGCCGACTTAGTATTGACAACTGTGGGATAGTCTACATCAATGTCGGCCTCTCTCTGATAACTATCAGCTCTCTAGGTGTTTCCATAATTTCTCTTTCCTTATTCGAGTCCAATTGAGCATATTGATCGTGACCACTTATTTATGTTATCAGTTTAATCTATAGGTATGAGAATGTTGCGATTATAGTAGTTTAAATCGTGGACAAGTATTACAGAATACGTTTATAAAAATAAAATTATTCTGGGTGCAGTTTTAGCTACTATGTTAACTCATAAATAGACATGATTATTCATTAAGCGTGGAAATTTACAAGTACTAGGAAAACATAAACGGAACGTTAGAATACTAACAACACACAACACGGGTTGTAAGTGGAAACATGTAATACAATACGACCATTTCAAAACAGTATTGGCGGAAATTGGCACTAAACACATTGTGCTTGGAATAAACACCTTACGAGAAACTCTAATGTATGAATAAAATCTTCATGGTTATTAAACTTGCCAGTATTTGCCTTGTATTCGAGTTACTTTTATAACAAAAAAATAGTACAATTCTTCATTTCTACATGCACAGATAACGAAAAACAAACATCGGTTGAACTGATTGCGTCAAGACAAGGAGTTTTAAATTGTTAAAGTTACAGAGACGGGTGAACGAATTCGCCTTTAATTATTTTGTGAATAAATTTTCGCCAACTGATGTACCAGGAGATTATGACGGGAAAAAATTACCCAATCACAAAATACTGGGCACGCTCCAACCACCTGCCTGACAGCTGCTCGGATTTACAACTGACAGATATAAAAGTCTCCCTCAGGATACTATACAAAATGCAGCTGATACTATAAAGAAATGGCACGGATTATCCAGGTGGTCCTTCTATGCTTTGTTATTGAAGAAGCTTAAATGATGTGTAACTGAGATTAAATTCAGATGCAAGCTTTAAAGTATGAAGTAATTATTTCACTTAGAAGTTAAGGTCTGGAAAATATACTTCTAAATACTAAAATAATTTTTGGATAATTTTATTTTGTTTTGAACGATGAATTTAAACCATTGCATAAAATGTTTCCTCTGAGTAAAACAAATATACTTGAAAGAACTCAGGGAATTAATTTAATATTTCTTAATTAATTCCTCAGGCATGCCTGTAAAACGCCCATGACAGAAATACTGAGAAGGGTTTGTTACTTTATAATTAATCGCTTTCTATGTTTAATGTTTCCATTCCCTTAAAGTAATAAACTCAGAATACAGACTCTTGCTAAAGGTTTTCTGTTTTATTTACCACCATTAATTCAACAATGACAATGTCTTTAATTAACGACACTTTTAATAGAATTCTTCGTGATCTCTACCTGTGAGATAGCATGTTAAACCAAGTCTTATAATTTAAATTTAAGTGCTGACTTTTTTGTAACTCAAAATAAACTTGGAACCGTTCCTTTACAAAAACTTTCGGATCATTCTTTTTTATTGATGTACAAATATTTTGGTGTACCTAGTTAGACCTCGCGATTATTGCGACATATTACTTAAATAAAATTGTTTTGCTTTCCTTTCACCTTATTCGTAAGAATGCGTAACTCGTTTTCTTTAAAAGAAATGTATTATTCTAAGTCACATATTTATTTACGCTTATATTGACTGTTATTGTATAAACAATTGTACTGTTTTGATAATTATCATTATAGTATTTTCAAGTGATTAGCTTACTTTAAAATGTTTTACATTAATCATCATATTTAATTACGTCATTATTAGATCGTAGAGTGTTTCACATCTTTACCATGAATATACCATTCTTAAAACACAAATATATTAAAGTCTTCCTTTAAGAACCACATTGAACACATTAAATTTAAATTTTCGTACAAAATTTAATTTGAATCTTCTCTAATCGTCACATCAAACTTGTTTGTAGAAGAGATCACGTCTCTCGTCGCGTTTGGAAGGAAATAGAACTGAAAATAAATCGCCCACCCTAAAATAGTTTGCTGCTTCCATTTCTCTAGGACCATTACCATATCCTGTGTTTCGATATGTTAGTTAAAGTGCGCGTGTCCATAACGCCTTGTTTCATCATTATATTAATGTTCTTCGTCGTGTGCGAGCTCGTTGTAATTAAAACCTTGAATTATTCCCTTTTTCCTATAATCGTTTTTATTCTTTCAACGTAACATTTCATTTCTCTCTGAAGATTTTAAGTTTTTTTATCATAAAATGTTCCTGTGATTTAGTTAGTAAATTTTGCATCATTTTCTATTCTTGTCAAAGGTACTGAATTGTGAGTTAAGAGAAACTTTGCTTTGCATTAATAAGAAAGTAGGTATATTTTCTAACGAGATGATCCAGATTCCGATGGCAGTTCTAAGTGCAGATACGCGTAAACTGCTACAAGTACGGTTTAATTACCTTATTTCCATAGAAATCATGTTGTAAAATACTACACAAAAATTTACTTAGCATGAAATTTCAGATGCATATCCATTAAAAGTTGTGAGTTTACGAGATTTTATTCATTACGTACGATCCAAATGAAAGTTATGGAAAAATGACGATTTAGGAATAATCTTGTCGTCGTTAGCCACAATAGCATGTTCTTTCAAGAGAACATTGATTCGAAAATGATTGAGTGCAGCCAAATAATCTTCGACTTGAACCGTTATAAAAGTGTATCTATAATAATTATATCCCTAAGCTCACGAATCGCTAGTAACAAATCATAAAATAATTCCATGATTTTAAACAAAAATCTATGACTGTAAGTAATATTTTCAATAGCTAAGTAGTCAATAACACCCATCGTAGTAATTGTTACATGTAGGAGGTGTTAATTAGTCAACGATAGGTATTTTAGTATAAGCCAGAGCAATACAATACCACTATTATATCGCATGACTCGCAATTCGCCAGGACGAAGACTTCGGTGACACTACATCGTTAATCACTCCATTCTTCCCGAATAAAATTTTGATTTTCAATTTCAATGCCTACACTGATTACTTCACCCAATATCGTTGATAAATGACATTCGTCGGTTAATAAGTTCGTGACAGATCCGGCTGACGGTTTGTGCTAATGGGAGAAACGCAATTTATTTTTTGCCTACCGTTAGTTTCATTCGGAAGTTAGCTGGTATTTTTGATAGCTTTGAAATGTGTGTATGTAACATATGTGTCTGGCTGTCAAATCATGTGTTATAGACTCATTGTTATTCATTTAGCACCCAGCGGATAAAGTAAGCATATCTCATCTTATTTATAATCTCATCGCATCTTGTAACAAGTTTTGTATACCAGCATTAATATTTCCGTAGTGAGAAACTTTTTCTACATCTCCAATTTTTAATTTTGACGTAATTTGATTCTTATCCGGTTTAACAGTGAAAATAGTTAAATCTACCTGTGACGTATGCCTGCAATATCCCGGGTTCCGGATGTTTAGCGTTTTTTCAGTCCCCCAAACTTTCTCATACATCCCACTTGGTAGTTTTTGTTGTGTTAACTCCGAACTTGGTTAAAAATTGAAAGGTTAGAGCAGATGAAGTTTTTTAGTTTCCTCAATTAGTTTTTTTTTTGTTGACGGTCTTATTCTCAACAAGTCCCTGATGTTTAATACACTTAAGCTCAAAAATAAGTTTAAACCAGATGTTTTTAATATCAGTATAATCTCCTCTGTTACGAGAGTCAAGTAATCTCAAATACATATTCAACATTTAAGAGTTGCTAAACACAGGGTTTAATAGTGTATTAAAGAGCAAAATCTATCATTACTCTGTTGTTCATCGTTGAGTAGTTACTCTGTCTGAAGCCAATATTGGAATTAACAGTCAAGTTATGGAGTTCGTTGGACAGCGTCATGTACTGAAATTATTAAGAAGTTCCCTTGATTCCTTCCTGAAGCTAACCCTGAGTATCGGGTTATATTTGTCATAGAAAAGCCATTGGAACTAAAATTATGTACAACATTTCAATAAGAAATCAATAGTTCTTGTTCAGCTTGCAAGATTTGATCCGAAAGATCATGCAAATAAACTATCAAATATTAAATTGACATACAGGATGAGACAAGTAGAATCTTCTTTATTCTAATTCAAAAGTTAAGACCAAAAGCAGACTGTAATCTAAATTCTTACTAAGATATTCACATTATGTCCACTTCCAGCTTAAACAGCAGGTGGTCTCCGCTGGCATCTCGCCAAGCCATGGCAACAAGTCCAGGGTCGGGTTACTGGAACTGATCACGGATAGGGTTTTATGTTGCAGGGGAGGGTTTTAGATTTTGCTTCGTCCGAAGTGGTAATTTGAGTAACATTTTGTAACTTTGTGCACAGTGCAACATTTAAATTTAGACGCAGCTGCGGTGTATGTTTATACGTTTGTTTGAAAAGTGAAATTGTAAAATTTAATGTTAAATTCTTTGCTATGCTAATAAATATGGTATGGGGAAAAATCTCCTTACGATTTAAATTATTCGAGCTTTTATGTTGAAAAATGTAAGTTGAGAAGCAATTTAAATAAAGAATCCTTTAAGCAAATTGTTGCTTCTCAGTGCATCAATCAATTAATGTGACACAAAAAAGTAATTTCTGAATTACACGTCTAAACTGCCAGTGACATCGTTATTTTATATATCAGGATGTAAATGATTAAAAACGTCAAATTTTTTGTCAATTTGCCGCAAAATAATCAACGTGAACGCGGTAGCTTATTTACATCCTATATAGTTTAAATTGATGTAACGGAAGAATAAAACACTTGAGTTAACCTGCTTGCCAAAAAAGAAAGGTATCTTTAAATCTTGGTATCACTTACCTGCTTATACACTCTTGTCTACTGGAAAAGGAATTAAAAAATATACAGTAGCAGTCGTACATGTTGTTTCTACAAAGTAACAGGTACACCTGACAAAACATTCGTACATTGAACAATTGTTAGATAAGACAAACAAATGTAACCACGAATTAATCCCACGGGCTGCGGCGCTGCGTCTGTTGAATGTCTTGACGGTTAAAACAATGATGTATCACGTATTGTGGGCTATCTGAACTCATTAGTCCAAATTGCGTACTGACTCACTGCGGTGACAGTTTGATTAGCTTGTAAAACATGTGTCTCGCTTTCATGTTGGCGTGTCTTCATAACAATGCGTTTTCTTCGAAGCGAAATATTTATAATTTGGTCTAAATTAAACTGTCGGAAAACTCACATAACTAAACATCAGTTTTAGAAATAAATTCGTGTTTTTACCTGTTACAATGTTACAAATTGTGGGAAAAATTTAACTTGTGTTCTATTACCATTAAAGTCAGTTTAAAGTTTTTTTTTTGTAAAATAACAGTAAATATTTAAAGCACAGAAATATAATATCTTTCGTTTTTCTATAGTATTTTCGTTAAAGAATACTTTTCAAATGAAAACGAAATGAAACGATTAAATAAAAATTGACGTGTGACACATAACATAAAGACCGATTAAAATTTACTTACGAAACGGCTTTTATTAATTACAAACCAAGTATCTAATTTGCATAATTGAAATGAACATTAAACGTATCCCGTGACGAGGATATATATTTCTGTAATCGTGGTGAAATCTTCACGGTTCTCTTTAATTTTATCTTGCATAAGTCGGTCCAATGCCGGTTTGATACTTGCTACCAAAAAAGTATAAAGTATTGCGAACTTAGCCCAGCCACTCAGATAACGGAATGCCTGCCCTGCTTCTCAGAACAGAAAGAATTTTTCATATTACAGAAGAGTCGAAAAATGTCAGCGGATTCCTGTATGTGTAATACCAAGATCTCTTGTGAAAAGAAGTCAATTGCCATAAAATTAATTATTTTCTTAAAAAAAAATGAGAAATAAAAATTGAGATAATTCATAAATAAAGTTACTTTATCTTAATAATCGAATATCATTCGTTTCAACTTACTTTAGTACGGCACGGCATACAGATGATGTTAAGATAAAAGGAAGAGAAAATTATCTACAGACTTTGTACCATTTCACAGTGCGATTAGTCAAGGTTCCCATTTCGGTACATGCGCCTCCATATCTGGCACGACTGACACTTGGTGTAATCTTGACTCCATATTCGTCTCTACAATTAGCTGTCATATCCTTTTCTTTTTGAACTCTCAGTGACTGTTTAATTGTATGCCATGCCGAGCTTTGTTTTGTTTGATAATTACAATGTTCATACGCACTACACACTTCGTCTAGCAGATGTTTTCTTTTTGTGTCAGCGTGTTGAAACAGATGAGCATATGCGAATGTATGCCGTAGGAACTTAGTGTGAAATAATAAACTTTGAAAACATGCGTGTGAATTTTAAAACCGCCTAAAAAGTAAATTATGGACAATTAGTAAATGATACGGCAATAAATCAAGCTGAGAGACTCAATTCAAGTGACTTACGCGTTAAAACAGCGTTACCGGTGGCCAAAGGCGTAATTTATTTCACAGACGCGAGATAAAATTTTATTCCAAACGTATTTCACGGTTAAATTCAACGCTTAAGCGATGAAGAATAACAAATGCGTCGCCATTTAGTACATCCTTTTACGAGTATGTACGGAGAGCGGGCAGTTTGTTGAAGATCAG
>DWPA01001504.1:0-18378 GCA_018251375.1 Calpodes ethlius | reverse complement strand
TCCTCAATAATAGTTGGACAATTCTGCATGATATCATTGCTAGCGGGCTAATTAACGGGTAATGATGCAGACGTAGCAGGGACATTAAGTATTCAAAAGGGTCGGTGTCTATTTGAATATGGTTATTTTGTAGTTGATTTAATAATAATTATCCCTAATGGTCCCTTATCCAACTTTCGACGTTACCTAACTTTACCGAGCACTCCATTTCATTTGACATTATATAATAAGAGCTCCGAATGGAGATTAGCGCCCAATAATGGCGAGCACGTATCGCATTATCGAAATGGGCAGTGCAAAATATAATCTGGATGCAATTTCTCGAGCCGTTGACCGCGAATGGCGGCCTGTTCAATGCCGCGGGTCATTTGCATTACATGAATACATTTCGCAATGAGGACTTTTACATAAAACCATTAGCAAGTATTTTAATAGTGTTTACGATACTTGGCTCGCTCATTACAGATAACGCAACACTTACTTATAAATATTTATCTTTATCTATCCGTTTTCTTCCTAAGGTAATCATTAGTTCTCTAGCAGCTGTCCAACGTGCCCTGAAAAACATTAATTACCGATACATGCCCGACTCATGGTAAAACATGGTAATGATACGCCAAAGGTCAGAATGTAACTATTATATAATATTCAATTTATTGGCAAATAAACACTATGCCAGGAGTAGAAATATTAGGCGTTTTGTCACATAAATTATTCGAACTTATCACACACAGTTCTTCCCAAATCACTGGGTAACGTATTAGTTTCAAACATAAGTATTTTCCTCGCCCAGACCGTATTTGCTCCTTCTCCTTGATATAAAACCTTAGAATTCTTTATTATTTGGTTCGATGCACCACATCTGCAAATTATTCTTCTTAAAAGATCCTAGGTTGCTCTGTGGATTTCCTTACCCCAAAATATTGCACATTGGTTTAATTTGAAATCCAGGCTGGAATGTCAATTTGTCTTTAAGTATAACGTATTTATTAACGTGTAGCAAGGCAATATAAATGAAGTATTGCTTTACAAACGGTACAAACTCAGTTACTGTTAAATGAAATACACAATAAGCACAGATCAGAGGTGACAAATCTGCCGAAAGCCCGCTAAAATCATAGAACCTACTTACCGTAACCTCGAAACTATTGAATTGAATGACACTTACATTTAAACGATTTGTGAATCAGTACGAATAACAGTATATTATAATGTTCTCCAAGTTTAGGTGCGCTTGCGTTAGTCGTAAATTGCGGGCAGTGGCGGTAGATATAGTGTGCATACATTATGCGTTATTAATATGAATGAACCGGTCGCGCTTTGCTTTGAGAAACTTATGTCTTGGTACCCACATTCGATAAAATGTTTATATGGGATTCTTTAAATTTACTTGTTTTTTATGTTAAACGATTGAAATAAAACAAACACTTAACGTGAATCAAACCACATTAAAATCTGTTTAACTAGAAGAAGTATCTAAGTAAGAAAAGGAAAAGCAATTAAAAATTCTACAAATATTTTTTATGGAGTCTATTGCATTCATAAAAAATCCATTAATAGTTTTTCTTAAACACCTTTCATATACATTAATACATTTAATTCTATTATATGCAAATGTTATATAATTTTTATACGTCAGAATTCCAACTTTAGAATTCCATTGTTCAATATATTTTCCTAAATCTTTTGGCGTTTCTCTTACCGGTCCTGGGTAATTGGAAAGGAAGGACTTCCGATTTCTTCATCACGTCATTCTATTCGTTCGAAGGATGACCTGAACATATTAAATGACCATGGTGGGATGCCATAAAACCACTTTTTTCTCCCTTCATACCCATTATGATTCTAGCCGGATTTTCCTCACATATTAGAAGCAAATCGTCACTTACTTCGGCGAATACCATTGCGAAAAAAGTTCCTAAGAGTTATCCGTCATTTTCTTGAAACCAAAAATATACACTCATAAGTGTATTTAAAGATATCTACGTACAAGATTAAATGATTTTTAAATTCTGCACGTGTCCAATTGGCAAACTATATTCACTCGTAGCAATTCGAGAGGTAACCTAACCTCATCAGGATGGTTACGGACTATGAAGACGAACGATTTGTCATGAAAATATTCTATTACACATACATAACGGACATGGTACATTAAATGATAGCAGTATAACAAACCAGTACCTGTATATTATGACACGGCGACGTATCGAATTACCAGTGTTTATTTAAGCAGAAACACGATCTACTACCCGTGTTAACATATTAATATCACGGCGATGTTATAGCATACCCAGTTATGGAAATAAAAGTATGTTAAAAAGTTTATTCATATTTTTAATGCACTGTTAAATTTTGGAATTTAAATATTATTTTCCATAGAATAAATATCACATTTTAATTAACATTTTGCTTAATAATGCCTCGCAGCTATCCTAGCCTGGTTTACAAATGTATTATGCATCATTATTACGCCACAACTGTCACACTGCTAAACTGTATATATGTCATTGTCCACCACGTTGGCCAAGTGCAAGTTAGCAGACTTTACATACCTTTGCGACCATAATGAAGAATTCCCGTGTGTCTGTTTCCTCATAATGTTTTCTTTCATCTCCTTTATAATAGACCTGTAAAACACACAACTTTTTTTAAATTAGCGGTGCGTGTAAGCTATCATTATGAGTGTGCCGCACGGTTGATAGTTTTAATATAATTATATTTAAGATTTTCCTTCCTTATATGACTGTAATAATCAGAATCCCCGGGAATTCCGTGAATAAACGATGTAACGTAAAGCCGTCGCCGTGCCAGCCCTTCGTCATGAGATTAGATTAAACTTGTCAGACTCCCTGATCCTGACATACCGACACGTTTAGAAGGGCTTTAAATGACTAGGGTCTGTCTCGGTATTTTCATTATTTTTACTTACTATTTTTATGTTATTAATGTATTATCATTTATTATAGAATATTTTTTAATCTTCATCTTCTGATTTACACAATATGTGCATAGACAGATTGATAGCTAGATAGATGAATTATGAATGGATAGATGGATGTAGATACATACTGCACTAAAAAAGATTAAAAACGCTACACACACACGCTATTGTCAATACTCACAGACAAGAACACCCACACCCAGACCGACAACAAAAATTTATACTCATTATTAAATTTTCTGTCTCGCTGGGAATCGAACCCAGAACCTTTTGCATAGTGGTCGGATATGGTAACCATTGCACCACATGGGTCGTCGTACACAATTACATACATTATTCGATCCGGTCTTTATTCAAAGAGGTAACATAATTTAATATTTAAATTTCCATTTCAAGACATACATTTGTATCCTTGTGTGGTCGCTGTTAACTCGGCTAAGTTATCGACTTTCTCTCAATGTAGGCTATAAGTTCATATTTTCCCGTAGTTTGCTCACCACAAATAAGTAGTTCCGAGTGATTAATATATCTTGTCTCGGCTTGTCTCCGTCTATCGATTGGAAAGCTGCAATGATTGCTCTTTCGATGTATGTACAACAAACCTAGATTTGTATTAGTATAGTACGAGCACGGTCGAAACAATTTATGTAAGATGTATTTTTCACGTAATAAAAAATAATAATAATCATAACACATAACTGTCTCACTGCTGGGTTCAGGTCTCCTCACACAATGTAAGGGGTACAGGACTTAGTCCACCACGCTGACCAAGTGCGGATTGGTGGACTTCACACACCTTCAAGAACATTATGGTGTACTCTCGGGTGTGCAAGTTTCCTCACTTCTCTTTCACCGCAGCAAGTGATTACTTTTGAAAATTAGAAGTGCGTGCAGGTTTCGAACTCACGCCCCCATGTTCGGGAAATCAACGTTCGAACCACTAGGCTATCAGTGCTTTTATTTTTGATGTCCATCTGTATAAATACGAAATAGTAACTTCATTTCTTTGATCAAGGAGGTTGTGTAAAGGAGGTCGCACACGGTTTTTTTTGTATTGATAGTGTAGAGTGGTTCGTGAACGCGCGACAGTTGCGATCAGTATCGATACTTACCCGCGATTGTTTCGGACAACGTTATCTGAAAGACCAGATAGCCGTTACACATGATTTTAATACTACGAGTATGTCGCTTCTGTATTACAAATGCCCCGATGAAGTCGTCGTTATGTACGTATACAATCAAATTAATTTGTGATACTGTTTTGCGAGTGTATCTTTATATCACTGCCACGTCTGCTTCCTAACGCGATAATTTACGTGCTAACAATTACTTCACATAGACTTAATCAACGTTTTAACGTGATAATTAACACGTTAATAGATACACAAAATGGGAAGTAAAATTAGTACATAACTCCAAAAATGAGGCCAAGCTTTTAACGTATTTTATCGCGTTAATTAAGGTATAGCACTGCCATGGACACTAATTTTAACGCAGGTATAGTAAGGACATTATTAAGACGAATAACATTTATGGTGCTTCACTCGTGTCATTTTGGCGGTATTACCTTCATGGAGTATTTCATTTCAACTCAAACATCTACTTTCAGATATCCGATGAATTTTGAAATATACCACAACACTACAACGCTCGGTTAGTAGGTTAATAAGCAAATTCTTGATGCAAGATTAGAAAATACACACTGATATACCAGTATAAAAAACATTTAAAAGTTCAGTCATTTATGATTCTATAATATTAGTTAAATATTCACAATTTCACGTTGCACGGTCCCATTTCAACCTGAATAAACTCCGACATTCATTAAGGTCGATAAAAGTTTTCTATTCAAAAGTTTTCGCATTTACAGTTAGCACACTTTGGCGCAGTTGAAAGCTTGCTATAAATTGTAATTACTTCAAATATTGCTATTGATAGAAGATATAAGTTCTTAAAAGTATGACTATAGCATAGTGATAACATATATGACAACTTAAAAATAATGTGAGATACTTATCGATCCCAATCATGAAATTAAATGGGTGTAACGTATTGCTACGTTAGTAGTAGTAGTATTGGTAAATTATACAACAATTAACATTAAAGTAGACATTTGATTAAAACATAACCTATCCTATCCTACAATTCTAGTAAATAAATTGATTAATGCGATCATAAATAGGAATCCTATCCTACGATCCTATTTGAAGTTTGACACAAGCGTTCATGAGTCACTTAAGGAAATACTATCTGATCTGAATGTATCAATCATGGTATGTTCTGTAGCTGTATACTCATTGTATATATGTATATATTTTTTTGCATTTAAATTGCAATCGTTGGTAAACTTATAAATAAATGAACATCAAAACAGTTATCGTCGGACAACTATTTAACGAAACAAGTGGCATTAACCTATTTAGAACTACGGTTCACTGTCTCATGTCCTCAATCTGTCAGCTCGTTCAAAAGTGACATGATTTCTATCAATGACGCGTCAACGATCATAATAATAAAGATTCAACTAATTAAACTCATGATATTGCAATAAAAATATAACTCATGTAAAAGTTTTAAGTAGTGCAAGGTTCATCACCGAATGAGTGAGTTTTGAGTAAAATCATTAAGCATCATCATCAAGACTTAAAAAGACATAACTCAAATGTCTCACACAAAAACCCGTCACGACATTTGTAAGCACGCACCGAGTCAAAACGACGTTGGGTTCAACGAACATTGAGTTCGCTTTAATTACACTTAAGCCGGTAATATCACGTCTTTCTGTAGATTACGACATTTACGACTTGACGATAACGTGAAGATAAATAAACAAAACTTAGTTTGACGACGGCAGCGCTTATTTTTATTCCAATATAATCTATAGTGGTAACCATTATAGTATTACAAATTAATCTTCTATATAATAATAGGTGAAGAAAACCTTCGTTCCTACCAGTTTAAAAAAAATAATACAGGCACGAAAGAATATGAGATTCATTATAATTAAATTTTACACCGAAAAATGCAGAGTTGAATTATATATATAATATGTGTTACAAATACATTTATTAAAGAAAATGTCGATGTGAAGTAACCGTTTAACGTTGTGAATTAAGGTCGAATTTCGAGCGCAGAACCGGTAACTAGAATAAAATATATTAACATATTCATTCATATTCAGAGAACATCGTATAAATTCATCAGAATTTAAGATAATCATTTGTAAATCATGTCAATGATATTCAATAGGTCAATTTTAAGTATCCTGTTTTTGTTCCTATTATAAAATTACATTGAATTTAGTTTTTCTTACTTCGCATCCTAAATAAATTGAAAGCAAACACAAGTTTCATTAAACCTGGTTTTTACGTTGAGAATAAAAAGCTCATCATTAAGGTTTAGAGAGGGAAACTGGAGGCTAAACAGGGGAACGTAAAACCCAGCTTTATAAAACATGTAGTTATAAACGTGAGCTGTTGCTACACTTCAAAAGGCTCTAACCTCAGGAAAACTCCGGAGTTATTCTGATTGTGTTTGACGCTTTAAAAATAGCGTGTGTTTAAAAAAAACCATATGCTAAGCAACTATGTATATTCGTTGTTATTTGTGTTAGTTTCATTAATGCAAATAACGTTTTTTGTATCTATTGATGCTTCGACACTGTAACGTGATTCGGTATTTTTATTGAAACGTACTTAAATTTAAATTCATCTATTAATTCTTTCTCAGCAGTTTTTAAACTAAACTGTAATGTATTTCATACTACATTATCTAAATCATGTCAAGTAGGTAATATTTTTAAGTTTAAGCAAACAAGACGATATAAATGCTAAAATTACGATTTATACAAATTTGAACTTTAAAGTGTAAAAATGTAAGTTGATATTTGAATGAAAAATAACTATCGGTAACGTCATAAAATAATATTAGATTTTTGATTTTAAATTGAACCAAATGCTTTAGATTCAAGTTTTCCATCCCAAAGCATAAAATTTATCTTGTCTCGTTGGCTTTCGCTTCAGTTCGGTTTCCGATGTAGGCAGACTTGGTACATTTTTAAAACTTTCGAGTACTATTTATCTTATCTAGCTCTGTCTAAGCTGAACTATGAAACGCTAGACATAAATCTTACTGTTACTCGACTATATTAATATTAATTAATGTCCATTCAAAACGAAGCCATACAATTGATTTACATAAAATATTTTCAGAACGTCCGTGATACAATTTAATATTAACAGTAGGTAAACAAGAATAGAATTGATTATAATATAAGAGTCTATAGTACATCCACATAGGTTACAATAATAAATTAGAACACGTAAACAATTACGTAATACAAAAGGCGGTCTTACTGCTGTGGAGTACTAATATTTTAGGCACAACTTCTGTAGAAGACAAAACGAAAAAAATGTATGTAAATAAACGATAGCCGAGCAGACGGACATGACCTGACGATAATGGATGATTCACTCGATGGAAAATAGTCATCACCGACACGTTACCAGCGAAAGGAGAAGCAGAATACTTAATAAACTCAAGCAACAACCAAGACATGTAAAAATCAAAAACATGTATACGTGCAACTCGTGTTTCTCCCACACGTTATGATACAAGCTGTACCAATTAGCATACAATTCAAACCCGATGTTAAACGATACAAATGACTACTTAGTTTAGCATCCGACATCTCTCTTTTTCATTGTTATAGGTTCTTTATTTCACAACATAATTGTAAATGTTAACTTCTGGGCTTATATCTCATGGCTTCATCTTTTACAATGCTCTTAACAATTTAATACCTGTAATAATCTATCTACGCGTAACTTATGGTATGATTTATACATATTATTGAAACTTATAACAATAATTTAAATTAAAATACGCTTCTTTATTTACCTAAGTATAGTTTTATAACAAACTTCATCGTAGAGCCTAAATACTTTAAAGCAAAAACATGAAATTTGGATAATAGGTTCCTGGTACGACGCAGAAACGGAACGAAAGATGTTTTGCAATCCCCGCTTTTAGGTCGTTTTATTTCTGAAAATGCGGCAATTTCCAAATGTGGTTCATCTACAGCCACGAACAGTTACTAGTTACAGTCATACATAAAAATATGAAGTCGGCAATGAATTTTGTAATTATATACGTACACCGCTATAAATATTGCACGCACCGTCGCAGTTGCGAAGTGTGGTCACGCCAGTTATTAACGTAGAAACAAAATGATTACAACACAGTAATATAAACTCTCTACGTATGATATTTCAAAAACTACTGCGCGTATTTTATGCGGTTTTCATCTATAAATATAAAAATTCGTGATGAAGGTTCAGGTTATGAGGAAAACATAAATCAAACATCTCATAAAAGTAACTAATAAATGTATGATAGTAAAGATAATTAATTAAATAAATGTTTGCACAGTTACATTCCCGCACTAGGATTCCCTGTCGCAAATGATATGGACAACTGAAAGTAAATCTGACTAGATTAGACTCGGAAGGCACACTCGACTGATATTTTAAGGATTCCTTTTTCTTGCATATGCAGAACCTTAAGGATGAATAAATGATTATAAAAATAAACTACGAAATAACATTAAAATGTAAGACTAAAAAATTATTCTGTGCGATAAGTATCGCACCGCACGTGTTTTGCCATAGCAATTATCCGCGGCTGAAACGAATCTAAATCCCTCGCTTGATTATGTTGTTATATCTCACGATTGGACATACGTCGGATAATTCTAGACCTTAAGTCCTCGTGCGTGGAGTCTGTGAAATGGTGATTTGTAACATCAGCTCCACACGTGCGGCCAATTACTAACGCAATAGTTGGCGTTGAATAGGTAGCTTTTTACATGCACTCCCATCGGCCAGATGTGCGCGGAAAATGAAATGGAATCCGTTAACTACTCTCTAGTGTATGCGATGCCCGGTCTCGTTCCTACGTATCCGAACTCATTCATATACATGTGACGGATATTTTTAGAACTGGGAAATTCGACCTTTAAATCAGCTGTTCTTACACGTCGCCGGAGAAATTCTCCTCTATATGTACCTACTCGTATCTTTCATAATAGAATCGGTGAGTTGGGTCCGATAGAAGCACAATCATAATAATATTGATTTTTATGTTTCCAACCGATACAATATCGACCACAATCAAACTGCTCACGGTCAAGGAGAAACTGACCGGTGAGTCAGGTATGATAATTATGAAATATAAATAGCAATTAGGCTACATTTAGCTTCCAACTATATTTTTATAGTCTGTAGGGTTGACAAACCAAACAGACACCTTGGTAAGTGCTCACCTTGAACTATAGACATGAACAACATTTGAGGAGTCGCCATTGCAAAGTCACACCTGAAGGGAAAATCTTTTAAGATATTTTTAAGGATTATGCCGTAGCGCCAAGTTGTAGAACTGAATCCTTTCATATATCGTTAGACAATAAAGTTCAATAATTTATGAGATATTTACACGTAAATATAATTGTAGGGATAATAGTTCTGACATTTATAACTCACCATAATCATCACAGCAATTGGCTCCAAAATAGACATAATCAAATAAGCGACGATGTGAATTGCTATTCAAGCGTATTATTATTATAGATTATTATAGCCTTTGTTCACACGGCGACTTCCCGATTCGTTTTTTTGACGTATGCGATCGACATGCGACCGTCGATGGACGATGACGTGCCGAGACCCTGTGTACGATTTCTGCGTTTTCATACATTATCTGTTGTCACTGCGATCAAGTTCGACCATATACGTCAAAATAATGCATCACGAAGTCGTGAAATACGTTACTAGTTCTCCTACTGGTCTAGCATATGTAGAGACGCAGATCAAGTATATATGATAGTGATAGTCACAGATAATGTTGATAAGACACAAAACCGACTGAACAAGTCGTTACTTTTTCTTTTTCTACTTTCAAATAACACGATCGAACCAGAAAGCTTAGCTTTCTTAGCCCAGCCCACTATTTACCATTTAATTGACGACATTGTAAGAACGAGTTCTCATGGAAATGCTTACACGTTGTATATTAATCATTTGTAATTTATAGGAATGACGTAGAGAAATAGCTCATTCACTTATTACCGAAATAACAAGTGTAATTTCGGTTTATTTATCTATGTTTTAACACGTGAAGGATAACTTTTATATCCCATTTATTTTAATTTTACATTATTCGATCAATGATATAGGCAGAAGTCTTAGATTGGTATAGATAAGGTTTATATGGAGATGTGTAGAAGGTAAAATTGTATAAATAATGTTTTACAAACGCATTTATAAACGAAAGTAAAACATTTAGCAATATAAAATAACCCTTTAGCTAATTGTATTACAGTCGAATTTCAGTTGCAGAGCGGTTTTAGTGGCTATATGTAAATAAATAAGTATAGCTAAAATATGTAATTCTTTCTTTCTTCTTCTTTCTTTCTAATTGCCACGGGCGGTGGTGGTCACATACCATCAGGTATTATTGTCATCTCGTTTGTAGGCTATACTTAAAGAAAATTAGTGTAAATAATAATAACGAACAGAGAACAAAGGTTATTTAGTCATTTTTGGTACGGTCATTCCCCTTACATCGTTCATTCTATAACGGCCTAAAATCTCAAGAGCTATTAAACACATGCGGGCTCTCACAGGATTATTTCTCAGCCATTATTCAATTGATCTGAAAATTAAAGACTCCTTTTATTTATTCATCCATAGCAATCTACTAATGGAATAAAAGTACCTAGTGCTTTAAAATATATTGTAAATTTAAATACTGCAATTTTCTTGCTCTTTCCCTCTTACATGTTAAAGAGAGACCAAATGTCCTTCTCAACCGAATTTTATATTAGAAGCACTGAATGCATAATGTAAGGAAGAAATACTCAGACGTCAGACCATAATATTGTTAAAATGGCACTTCAGAAGAGTATTTCTTTAGAATGTCGAGAAATTTTACAGTACCATTTTAGTTTAAAACTCTTGTAAAATTATACCAGCGTTTTTATATAAATTCTTATTATACATATTTTAAACTTAGTGAACTTTATAAATGCACAAAAGTTTATATTATATATGCATTTTGAAATATTCTTTTTTGTAATGGTACTTACTAATATCCCATCCTCACTTTACTTTAGAAAATTACTTTCTATAATATCGCACCTGAAAGAATAGTCACCTGCTTTTATCAGAGATTTTAAACTTTTGTGTTTATCTTACACCTCGTAAAAACCGCTTGAAATCCGTGCTGTAGTTTGAAAGATTATCGCATTCAAACAGATATACTTTCTGATGTGCTGTGTAGTGATTAACGATACAAAAGTACTTAGCATTTTATGAAATACTAGGTACGACCTATTTTTCTGTGCGATAAAAGGGTGACCTAGATATGGAAAGCAAACACAAAACAGAGGAAAACTATCAAAGAAACATTATTTATCGTAATGGAAAAACCCTTCTGTAGTTAAATCCTTTTGCAAATAAACTTTGCTTGAAGTAAAAAGTTTTCTATTTTACTTTTTTTTGGATACTATGCATCATAATACTAGGTACCATAATACTAGGTTTCCATAATACTAAGTAATACTTATTGTATCTGTAACACAAATAAATACTTTTCAAACTTACAGTAAAATTCTATTTCGGATAACATAACTTTTTATAACACTACTCCTGAGCATGTAGCAAAGTTCACAGGGGTCAATAACAACAGTTTGTCTAAAAATATAAGAATCGTAACTAAATTGACATCAACATTACAAAAGTTACTAGCATCAATAAGCAAAAGTAAATTTAAAGTGAAATGGTTTTTGAGGTAGAAGTATTTCTTGAACATTTCTTTTCTCCAAGCTTCACTTTCTGTTCTTATGTACTAACGTTAAAACGCTACGCTGTTAATAATTTCCATGAATAGCAGGGGAAGTCTGGAATGTACCTTTGAAGACCAAACGGAGAAACGGAAAAGGAAAACGTTTTCACAGATATTTATTTTGTTGTATTTCCTTTCCTTAAAACATCGTTGCAAAGAGAAAAACAATCTTTTATGGCGCAACGTTTCAAATATTATAATAAAATAACGTTTTTGATTTATTAGCGTTTATTTCTCGTCCGATGTTTGTGTGTTCGGTAAATAAATGTTTGTTCTACCACATTCACAAATATTTTTCTTTGTTACAGATATTAAAGATTCGCTTGGTTTCCTTAACCCTGAAACTTCGATCTTCGTGTCACATCACGTAGGTATCTTAGATTACTTTGAATATCGTTTCGCTTAAACAATCCTGACATTGGCATAGACACTTTGAAGTTTGGTTAACACAAGGTAAAGGAAGAGAAGAACAGAACAGAAGAGCCTTGGCACAGGCCAACTTCGGCAATTTGTCGACAATTTGTCGCGTCGCAGTCGCACGTGTGAACAGTCACCAAACATGTATAACCCGAAATATTAAGTATTAATTGTAGCCTGTATATTGCGTATTGAAGTAAATTTTTTGCCTTTATATTTTCTATGGAAGTGCTCCCAACCTTAGAAAAATTCACTTCCTGTAAACGTACATAAAACTTGAAAAGGTATAACCGTCTAAACGGAAGACGTTCACCCACCTTATCAGAATGATGTATTGCGGAAGTGGCACCTTAGCAGTGGGTCATTGTGGCTGTCTGGGGCCGGGTGGCGGGTGGCACGGTAGCACTCGCATGCGGATTGGCCATGTCGGGGACCTGTTGCACCGAATACCATGCTGCCTAGCGGAACATGTAACTGGACTTAGGGTTGTCACAACGGACATGAAATACGAGTTTATTTTTATTAATTAATGCTTTATACAAAGAACCATGTGTACTATTATTTATTTCATAACGATATTATTTTTGCATATGATTTTCCTAAACGTCACTCGTATTTAGGGTTATAAACAGAATATGAAGAGTTTTATAGAATTTGGTTCAGTACTTATTAAATCAATAATATATGAATAATACTAAAATATGAAGGAAAACTTTAAATGCTAAAAAGGGGATATAAGTTTAAAATATTAAATTTTATGTGAGAATTATGTAAAATATATAAAACAAAACGTAGCCAAACAAACATCTAGCAATCATAAATTAGAAATAAAATAAATAATAATATTCAAACCAAACAACCAAACATAGAAAACAAAAAAAAAAGAATAAAAGTAACTGTACTATACACTGACAACCCTAGAAACATTACATATCTACAACCTACAGAAAGATTGCACATCTTATTAACGATCTCCATAAATGAACGGTTCACTATCAGTGCAAATTTAATAATTCCAACTATAATATCAGGTCGTTTTCTAGTGTAATGTCTCATTCTCAATTGTTACGAATACAGTTCGTTGAACTAATCGATAAAATCTCAATTCACATGCTAGAGAAGTCGTATTCAATAATAAAAATTACAAAAATAAAACTTGCTTGAATCAATCGCTAAACAACCCATATTGTAGATATAATCTTTCTTTCTTTATCCTTCTCCCTGCTTTATTCAAACAATAATTGTTTGAAACATTTATAGAAGTAATTTATATATTATAGAACAGAATAGTTCATGAGAAATTTGAATTATATTGCAGTTTGAAGCTAGAAACAACCGTACACGTGACTACATTCGCCCAACCTATCGTATAGATCATTCTTCGATCATTCTTTTACTGATGCATCTAATGTGAAACTTTATACCGGTGTATATACTACATAGTTAGCTTTCTATTAAAGGAAAAAATCGTTCGAAATTCAAAAAATAAAAGAAAATATAAGAGATAGGATTGGTATATTAATTTTAAAATTTTATAACAAATATCTTTATATATTTTTAATGAGACTTTTTCGTGCCTCCAGTAAAAATATATTACCATTACTCTAACACCGATAGAAAACGTAAAAAGATTCGTTACTAAGTGAGATATAAAGCCTGAAAAACTAATTTTCGAATTTGGTAACCCTAGCTTTGACTAAATTCTAATAACTATAACCTGTAACAATACTGCAATATTCTAATAGTTATTGACTAACAAATAGGGCGTTCAGCTACATCAAAATGTATTTTAAATCTATATAAAATAAAAAAAGTGGCTAACCAATTTTCTTTGAAGTTTCATCAAAATTAAATCCATAATAAGATTAAAAACAATTTCATAATCCGACAGTAGCAAACACGCCTTTAGGGTAAAGAGAGAAAGCAGAGGGCCGATTCATACCGTGAGTACTTTCTCGACTCCATTGACCCCCGACACCGGCGTCATTCCGTAACGAGATCCACTAAAAGTTCTATAATAAAAGTTGCATACCTTGATCAAGTGTGTAACCACTAATTACTATGGATACGAGTATTATTTCATTGCTTTTTGTTTGTATTTAGTGCAAATAGGAACATAGCTTGGGTGCAAATCGTCCCCATAGACAGAAAACTAAGTAACTAACATTTTAGCCAAAATCAATTTATTGCATTATCATAATTTTTTTTTTTGTATTGTATATAGTATTCTGATTTACGACTTAATACATGTAAAAAATAGTATTGCACTTCTACACAAAAAGTTATAGTGGCTTTTGTAAAAAAAAAAACACTAAATTTTATCGAAAGTTGAATATGGTTAGTTCATTTTTCTTCTATGGGGACGAAATGGAAGCAAATAGTCTTCTTTTTTATTTAACAGTATAGGCATGTACTCGTGTACCTTTTAAAATCCAACGTTCCTGTGCTCTTAACCTCACAATAGGAGACTTAAAATCGCTGTCGAATTCCGCTATATGCCGTATACCGATGGTAAAGGTTTTTACTGAACATGAGGATTTGGGGCACTTTAGGGAATTGGGGTTTAAGGGCCCATACATTTTTAGTTCATGTCAACTTCTCATTGTACAGGCTGCTGAACACAGACAAGGAGAGTGCACCCTTATGCATATCAAAGTTAAAACCAGACCAGATACCACCACTACCACCTGCAAATACTTTTCTTTTATGGCCAGCTAAACTTCAGTGGTGTCTGACTAATGTCCAAGGGGAACAATGACCAACCATCACCATGTGGCTAGTCGGCTCGTTTATGAGATATTTACATACAAAATATGGATAAGGTTCATCAGGGGTCACATAGTACTGGACACGCACAAATATGTTAAGTTGGTCGAATAAAAACAAAAGTTGCTGTTCAAGTTTTTCAAGACAAACAGGTTGAAAGACTGAGACCTCGGAACATTCGGTACCCACTTGCGATTTATATGACCTCGAATATTTGAAATGAAAGTTTCAGAATTATAAATATCTCAAAAAATGCACGTGTCTTTGTATATTCTACAACAATAAATCATTCTTCATTTCATTACCTTTAGGTGTTCTGTGTGATTTTTTCTTTTTTTATAATTATTAAATAAGTACTAAAGGAAAATAAACGACAAATATTATTTAAAAAACAAAAGAACTAATAATTTAGCTATTATCTCATTACTTTGTACATAAGACCTTCAAGTGTGATATGAGGATTTAAGAATAAGTAAATCAATTTTTTTTATGCTAATAGATAACTTACGGGCCGACTGCTCCCATAATAGTAAGTTGTCGACTTGCAACGTCGCCCTTAAATGTCAGTAACCCCAAAAACAAAACACTGATAGGAATATCACAGTGCTAAGTTTATTTAAACTAAATGCATCAAACAGTAACATAAGTACTTACTATATTATCTTTCTCTCTCGTTTTCTTTACAAAATCAAAGTAAAATCCTACAAACAAAACCGCATTTAAGCGACAAAACAAAAATTCCCTAGTACGTTTCCCTGTTAAGGAAGGTACGAAATAGAATATTTACATGCTATTAAGGGAACCTCATATTACCAGGACAGGAATTTATTGTTCTAATACTGAGCTAGACGACAAAGAGAAGCGGTTATTGCCATCCGTGCGCCAATTACGAATAACTTAGTCTTAACAAGAACAGCATCTTTTATACAGGAACGCAATTTAATGACAGAATTTAATTCCTCTACAAAGTCTGGTGTACTTTAAAAAAATACAGAGTATAAACGCTTAAATTACAGGTTTTATCTGGTTTTTAAGGTATTTATTTACGTCAAATACATTTTATTATTTACTTAACGTTTTCATGATCAAAAAATCGAGATAACTTAACGCTGACTTTTACTACAATTGGACTTCAATTTTCATGTCATAAAAATAAAAGTTTCAGTTTTATGATATCAATATTCATTTTCAGAATAAAATTCCCAGTCAAGTAGGTACTACTTAGCTACGTACTGGGAATACATTAATTTAACTCGAAATCTTGAAGATTTTCTCCCGTATTCAGAAACAACACTATGAGGTCTCACTGTGAAATAAAAAGAAAGGATCGATCGTTTGTTTACCCATTTACTTTACTCTAGTTTGTTTTCTTATACGATGTCAAAGACAAAGATGAGAATACAAAAAATCGATCGTTTCTTCTTCACTGTGAGACTTCGTGTTATTTTAGTGAATACGGAGGAAAGTCTAGTCGAGTGTAACAACTTGGTATTATCGAAGGGCATTGAGGAGACATCTCGTCTCGCCGGGCCGCGACCGTCGCTTCATACTAACTACTAACTTTACGCTGGATAATTTAATTAACTATATTTTTAGTTCATTCTGTTCTGCTAGTCTTTGCTATAAAAACATTAATAGAAATACGCTTTTTATTCAGTTTATTTTTATAGTTTCACTTCAATATCTACAAGTTTATTATCTAGAACTCAAATCATAACCGTAATTTTGGCTTCGTAGTCGGGTGAACATAAAATAGCGTTTATTGGCTATAAAATGTTCATACTATATTAATAATAATAATTTCTAGAAATGTTGAAATAATAAAGTTTTGCCATCGATAACGTGGCTAAAACATTTGTTTGCATTGATTGTCTGTCTCTATGTTTGTACAAGATCACATGGAAACTATTATATATATTATTTATATTTGAAGCATATACCATAGGTATAGCCCTAAGATACTCCTCATCCCAAAATAATTATAATAAAATTAATTTAAAGGGTCTGCAAACTTTAAAAACTTCAGTCTGCAATAGCTCTTTCTAAGCTCTCACGCCGTCCTAATGCGTAAGCACGTGACCTTTAAAAAAAAACATAACCGCTTCTAAAACACAACTTAATTTGTATTTGTGTAGTGTTGTAATGCACGCTGTTGTGTATAATAACAGTGACATTAAGTAGGTATATTCGAAACTCATGGGAATACGTTTGAATTACTCAAGAATGAGCGAAAGGGCACGAGGTCGATGACAAACAAGAACCGCACCGAGTGACTGAATAAGAAATCAAGATGCGTATAACATATAACAATAAATAATAATGAATAAATGTATAAATTTCATAAAACTTACTTATTTAATATGTAGGTACTTATACAGCTCATTTCATGTATTGACGAGAGAGAGTATCTAACTAAAATCAAGAAAATAAAGATTTTATCTTTTACCAAAGACCGTGTTTTTTTACTGTTTTTTTGGGTGATTTCTTTGGACTTAAAATAAGTATCAGTGTTGATCAGGAAGCCGTAAATTTATTTGTTATCTTGCAACCAAAACACATAGAAACATGCCGTCGGGGATTAAACGAATTGCAATTTGCAAGTAAATTATTTTACCACATATCCCAACAGATTAAATTGTTAATCGTTTGAAATAACAATGAGGATACGCTGCCAAAATTAGTAATTTATTCGGCTCGCTAGGCAATCCATCGGCTTTTAGTAACGAACTAAACGTTATAAAAGAGACTAAAATAATCTCGGACTAACTAGAATAAGTCATGCCATTGAATTAAGCAATACTTGAAACTTGTTTGAAAACTAGTTTATTACAAACACATTAAATACCTATTTAACAGACCTTTATGTATCCCCCAAGATAATTAACTTGTTCTCAAATTATTGCAGCGTAAATTACTATTATAGTCTGTCCATTATATAAACGGTATTTCACGGCCCAGGCCTATGAAGTTACGTATTTTATATAATTTCATACATATAATATTGTGCTTCATGAACGGCTACCGCCCTATTAGTGAGGTGCCACATATAATGATTACATAGATTATAAACATAAATATTACCAGACTCCTCATCGAACCTAGTATAAATGATGATGTTGACGAATCATGTTAATATATTTCAACATATTAACATAAACAAATAAAAATAAAAGATTTCTATTCTGATTCAGATTTACCCATAGCGCTTGTTTCTTCGGACTATTTGTACTCTGTGACACAATCGTAATAATCATAGTAATAAATGAAGACGCACACATACGGATTTAGATTTATTTACAGAAAATTAAGTGAAATGTACATATATCAAAATGTACATTAGTCGAAATCGA
>DWPA01001503.1:0-18381 GCA_018251375.1 Calpodes ethlius | reverse complement strand
AGTGTACCTGTTAAATATTATATTTTTGGTGAATTTACGGGACTCTAAAAAGCGGCCTTTTCAGTCATACATTATAACATACATCAGCATAATTAACGGGCATACCATTTAAATATATCGGATAACATGGCATAATGTTGTACAATCCGACACATCATACAGAAGCTTAACGCTAAACGTATTCACGATATAATATTCAACACACGCAAGGAGTACGCCAGCGAAATATTCAGTTACTTACCTATTATTAACACGGTGTGATTTCTAAAGTGTATACTAATGAGAGCTTGATTAAAATTTTAAATATTTCAATCCTGGTGTTACCACTTAATAAAATTAAATGATTGATTGCTTCCTTTAATAACACCTAAATTAAAGACTCCATAGAGTATAAAATGGTAACGGTGAATGCGTTTGGCGCGCAATGTATGAGGTAGAATTTATTTTACTGAATATTTATTTTAATGCCACGTGAATGTTTTTATAACATATAATTAGTAGTTTAAAGGGTGAAGAAGAGATGAATTAAAATTTCCTTTGAAAAATATTTCAGAGAACATTGAGCTTTTTGGATTTAAAATTAACGTAACAACTAATAAATTGTAGTTTTTCAGTGACTGGAAAATCAATTTTCAGCCAGTATTAAATATAACAAGTTTTGGCTTCCCGTAAATTAGCTATTTGCCCTTATCCCTATAAGTATCGATGTAAAGAATATAATTATGCAACATTTATTCCTATAAAAATGTACTTAACGGAACGTACTCGTAAATTAAACATTCAAATAATATAAAAATACTGAAACTTCAGTTTAATTAAAAATTACACTACGCTGGGCCTATTAAAACTTCGAACCTGTAATTTGCGTAAATGAGGAGCAAAACTGTACCTACCTGTATTGTAAATAGTAAACAAATACGAGAGATAAACTCCATACTAATCCATGTTCTCGTGTGTTAAATCAGAAACAAACAATGTTATCGCAACCTCAAACTGTGGTTCAAACTTAAACATTATCTTTTGTAGTTAACAAGATTTTCGTTTTTTTTTGCACACACAATGAAATCACAATTGCGATAGATATATCCAATTATATATCCAATAATTATACGTCATTTTTAAATAATAGATTACAAACAAGCTTATTATCAACCTGATGGTAAGTGGGTGGTAGAAAATATGAGAAGAAACAAATAAGCTACGTAAGCTACTACACAAATTAGAAATGCATATTAAATTTGCCCCTTGGGATTATGTTCTTATTCCAAAATTAAAGATAATACTTAAAAAATATTGTGTACTTAGGGCTATGGGGTCCCAAAATGTCGACAAATTCCAGAAACCCTTAAGATTGAAAACTATTTGGTATAAGTTGGTTACACATTTCCTCACAATTTTGTCCTTCGTAAAATGTCCATAACATTTATAACAAATAAATACTGTATGATTTTTGTAACATATCTCGTAACACTCAGTAAGAAATATTACAATAACTATACGTAAAATTTACATGACGATAGATAGCGCATTTATTTATTCATTAATTTACACTACTATGTTCGCAACTCATGCAATGAGGGTACCAACGCTAAATCTTTACATCTATTCACCTTAAAGTGATTTGTTATTCGTCAAGTCACTAAATCCATTGATCGTTCATCAAAGATAACAACTAAATGTCAATATAATCATAGTGTTGCCAGCTGTATTTTTGGATTAGAGCTACTCACATCATTAACCATGATCACCTTGTTTAATATTCTATACATTTACTTTCCAATGGACATGTTTTTTTCTAGAAAATACCAATCCATTAGAGTAATTATTGGGTTAAGTGATTTTCAATTGACAATCGTAACTTCTAGAAATTGCACAGTTTTGTTTAGACGTTTTTCTAATGCGCTTTTTTTATTGAACTTGATTCATTGTCATGGACGGATTTACAATACCTAGTAAACCTATCAAATAAATTACTTTTTGATGCAATTTTGCATTTTCTTTATTCAATAAATTATTATTTTATTATAAATAAGCATAGTTAATTTTGGAATCACAACTGGCATCTAACAATCAATGGCCCACTCCAAAGCGGGGGTCTTTCCTTCTGAGAAGACCTAGTACCTAAATATTCGACCATATTCTTAAAATAAGCCAGTAGTGGAGGGTTTAGTGGCCAACCCAAATTTTAGACGCGGCTAAACAATTGTTATCTAGAACTAACCTTTACGTGCCTTTCGAAGCACGGAAGCATTTACATTTTTCAATCAATGATTGCCCATTCAATTATTGACCGTACTCACTTGGTCGATCACTTAATATCGACACGAGCTGACGGGCCATAAGTTCTTCAATTGCTATTTCTTATTATATGCAAATCTACATTTAATTGACATAATTTTGTTCATTCATTATTAATGAGGTAATTTCATTGTTATCGCATTTACGTTTACATATTACGTTATTATGCGATAAATCTGACAATTCAAAACTACGCTCGACGTAGCAAATCTTTACAAAATGTCTTTCTTAAAAATTTTAGAAACATACATTATCTGATTGTCAGTCCAGGTCATTCCTAATTCCCGAACAGTAACATTTCCTAGTAACGTAAAAAAACTTATACTCCACTACTGAAAACTAACATGGATTCTTAAAATATGGTTAAGTTCTCAATTTTACCTTTTAGGCAATATCAAAAACTAAATGCCATCAAAAATTACGTCGATTCCCTAAGCTTTTTTACCAAAACACATACTCAATACCAAATTTAGTAAAAGACCCACATTAAATTATATAAGAACATTTTGGCGATCATTTACTAATTTTTATTATGTAATTTACTCGTTGCTTTATAATTTACTAGGTATATCTGGTATTAAGGTAAACACCAACCAAACTAAACTCTGAACAACTCTTTTCTCTTTATGAACATAGATAGAAACCGTCCCCAACATAACCTCCAATATTGTCACAAAGCATTAACATATTTGCGACTAACTCAAATCAAGGGCGAGCACTCCGTCGTTTACATAAAACATTATATACTTACATACGACAGTAAGTATAGAAGCATTTAGCATGTATCCAGTAATGTACTATTAAATAAATATAACAATTTGATGCGTAAGAATTTGTCGTTTTTTTACTATTATAAGTTAGTGTTTGCTTGATGCTTCTCATTATATTAACCAAAAGCCTAGATGCCTCTGTCTGACTGTCAAACTGTTTGAGATCGTGGTGCAGTCGCATCTGAAACTATGAAACAAGATCAACAACGCATCTTCCAACAATTGCAACTATTTAGGCCCTACATCTACGTCACTACTTATCACATGAGAATTGTATTCAATAAACTATGACTTCTAATATTGTTTGCTAATAAAAATAAATGTTAAACAACTTCATTTTCCGAATTTCAATATAACGAATTTAAGTTGTCAAACTGATAAAATCTACCATAAAATCACTTTTAACGAAGTAAAACTAAAGCTGGTCAATGAATTAAAAATATATATTTTAACATTCATAGCCGTAATTACCGTTTAAAAACACTTACTGTACAAACATGTAAATACTCTGCCTGCTACATAAAACTACGTGGTTTAAGATAATTGTATGAAATAAAATACTAAATTAACTTAACAATTGAAATTCAATAACATCTGAATCTTGACCCAATAACAACATTGCAAAATCTGCAAAAGGCTAAACGACTTATTGATTTTAAAAAGAGGGTTTTATAAGTGGCCAATTACATTTTCCGTGAATTGTTCTCGAACCGGAAAAAGACGGCGAATTAAACGAAGGTAGATCGAATTATTCCATTCCAAAAACTCACCTTTACGGCAGATAAATTAAGAACTGATTCACTCCTTATAAGCTTTAAATTCAGTTGTTATTCGGGTGTTTAACTTTACCAGTATGAGTCAAAGATTACGATTACTAATGCATAATTAACACAGTACTAAAAAATAACAAAATAATTTTATAGATACTTTTAAATTTAATTTTTTTAATTAATACTTACACTAAACAGTGTATTTCTGTTATATTAACAATGTTATAGACAGATTTACTTTACAGATCAACAGCAGGAAGGCATATTTAATTTTTTTTTAATTAGGAGAAACTACCTAAGTATGCAGGCTTTCTCATGAATGTAACATGTAGGCAGTCTTATACGGTCGTATCGTTTACGAGGTTAAAAAGCACATTATAAATATAAAGGAAGCCGCAGTGACACTTTTTCGTGCCATTACCAACGTGCAAGGTCAATGGCCTTTTGATTAATTCAAAAACATTGGCAACATTTAACAAGACAACATCACCAAATTTTAACGTTTCAACTCACGTACGAGGTCTATAGCAGTGGTGTTGTAGCAATATGGGTTGTGATTGCATTAACTAAACATACCTTATTTATCTATATACTCGCTATAACATAATAATTATCTACTACCACCGTACGACTACCGGAAATCACGCTTCCCAATTCAAAATCATGGAAACGAAAGCCCGCGTCAAATCTTTTTTTTCTTTTGTGTGTTCTAAACACTTAATTACTGGACATCCGTTTCCAATCATAATCTCATTTCCTTGGTCGCATTTAAATTATACCCGAGTCATGAAGCCTTTGTTACCATCATTGTGTGAAAGTAACGTTCGGAAATTGTAAAAAAATGTAAATCGACGAACTACGTCAATGTTATCTGATGATGTATTTCAATATGGAGTTTTTTTTGTTGTAGTATAAAATCGTTCACGTGTACGTGCTTATTTGTAAAACTTTTTGAGAAAAACAATAAAAAGCATTGAAGATGAACTAACTATACAGAGATTTTTTGTTTAATTATTTTTCTATTATCAAGAGAAAACCCTTTTGTGTTTTTTATTAGTTTGGTACGCAAGATATAATCAAAAACGTTTCTAATATGATGATAATTTCCGTTGCAAATTGTATTTATGTGTAACAAATTTTATTGTCGATTGCAAAATATAATTTTATTCTTATTAAACCCAACACAAACAGACTTCACATCGGCAAAGTACTCAGTGTCATCACAACTTAAACCATAACAAGTTTTACAGTTGGACGTAGTTATGCAAAAGGGAGCCAACCCACAAAAACCGTTTTTTTTTAGTTATATCACAAGTGCCATCTCAACATCAACTTTAGTATATGCAAAAAAATATTCAAACTGCATGGTACGTTTTTCCTAATGAAATATTTAAATGGAATTAAAAACATGCTATTGTCTCGTTATTTTAATTTTACTAAAATACCTATTTTCTCAAAAGCTAGTTTTTATGGTTGGGTCTCTTTTGCATAATTACGTCCAGTTAACAGGTAATCGTATCATATGCGTTGAATGTGTCGCTAAAGAAATGAAATTCTAAGAAATTTTGGAACGTTTTGCAGATATATTCACGCAGATTTTATCTGTTAAGACAATACACTGTATTCCACTTCTTATGTAGGGTAAAGATAAAAAATCTCAGTAAATCTGAGTAGTCAAGTGTATTATTTAAAAAAATATATTTCTACGCTGCTATAAATAGTTTTTATACGTACTTAGGTACATGTATGATATCGTTCGATCAAATCAATGCAACATGCAAAAAATCTTGACGTTATCTAGCGAA
This sequence comes from Calpodes ethlius, assembly GCA_018251375.1. NCBI lineage: Eukaryota > Metazoa > Arthropoda > Insecta > Lepidoptera > Hesperiidae > Calpodes > Calpodes ethlius. The sequence continues at coordinate 12,738 of DWPA01001503.1, read as the reverse complement.
TGTCATCAATCTTAACTCTTTATTGCACTCATATAACTTATCTCTGTAGCAACTATGGAAATAACATCATATATTCTTAATATAGATGTTTAACTACTTTATGGAAAATATTATAAAGTTATCATATACATAAAAATGAACTTGATTTAACAGTAAGGTTCCACTGTTAACGTTTTCGAGATAAAAAATATAACAGGCACCACAGATGGGCTTAAGTCTCTTCTCACAGCAGTAATAATGGCCAGTCTGCCTCGCTGGTCAAATGTAGACAAGATTTAGCAGATTTCAAGCACCTTAGAAAAACCTTGGAGAGTTCAAGTTTCCTCAGTTTATTTTCCTTCATTGAAGTAATTCTAAAAATTATAATACTCGTAATATGAAAAGATTATGGTGCGTGCAGATATCTCACTTGAGGTAACCGGTTCGAAATACCTACATTCGAGTCAAAAGATAATGTTTTTGAAAATACTAATAAACTTTGAAAATACTGTTTATAGCCTGTAATAAGTCGGTCAGTAAAATACATGTTTATTTTTACTTGACCGAGACTAACCCCCGCGGTATGCGGTCAAGATGGGCCCGGATAACGGAACGTTGCTTTGATGCGAGTTCGCACCACTGTCCTGTATCCTAAATTAGATTTGTCACGTCTTGTTACAGAAGAATGGGAGAGCTCAGCACGAAACTGGGTCTAGATGAACTGGGCGGGGGCGCGGCCGGAATCAGTCGGGCACTCCTCGCTGAGTTTATTGGTAAGTAACTTATATCTGATAAATTTAAAGGTCATATCATAGTTAATAAATATGATATTAAAGTTATTACATGAAAAATATTTATATTAGTTTATAAGAAACTATTAAAACACAATATTTTATCTACTTAGATAAAGGTAAGCGTTACTCACACTTTTAGGTTAATTTCAGGTTTCAAATACAACTTAACAAAAAAAATAACAGCATTACCCTATCAGTTTCTAATTTTCAAAATTTATGTGCGTATTACAAGTTTATAGACACTTATTTCGATACAGGAAAACATCGTGAGGAAACCTGTACACTTAAAAGTCCTCCATAATGTTCTCAAAGCTGTGGGTAGTCAGCCATGTGGTAGTAGTGGATTGTATCCCTCACATTATGAAAGGAGCCCTAAACCCAGCGGGATATCTATGGATTGTGATAATGAAATGAAACAATTAATGTACATTTATAGTTTAATGGTTAAACTTCTTTATTATTCATTCATTATCCCATTAATAATTGACTAAGTTTTAATTTTATTAACTGGAATACGTATAGTTTGGATTACTGTAAGAAAATCCTGAAGCGTTCAGATATTTTCATAGAAATATTTACTTAAAATGTAGACAAGGCAACTATTACACGTGTAAACAATGACATTTACATGTCAGAAACTGTTAAATCCGTATAATGTGGCGATAAGAAGCGACAGTAAAGCGCTTGAAGTTTGATGGAAGATAAAGTGTTTTTTTCAAAATATTTGTAAAGTTGTTTTGCTGCCAGGTAACATTATCACGGCTTAGCGTCACTCAACGGTTTCACTTGGTCTCACTACGTTTTTATAGGTACTACATTTTACGATTTATGAAATATATAACTGTTACTTGACATACGACGATTAAAATTATTATAAACTCTTAGCAAACTTCCTTTTTAATACTTACGTTTTATTTAGCGATGAGCTTATACAAGTTGTATTAATCCTATTAGTGTCTGTGATCGGCTTTACGTAAGTTAGGTCAGACGTTACTATACCAAAGTTATTATCGACACTATTTATAATTTATTATCACGGTCGTACATCCTCTTCCTGAACTACTTATAAAGCAGTTGCATACAGAAGGCATGCCTCGATAAAGTTAGCAATCAAACCATACAATTCTGTACTTAACAATAGTTTTGTATTTGGTTGGTTATCCTTGAGTAAAGTTAAGACAGAACGTTTCTATAAAGCCAATAGCAAATATTATAAATTTCGAACTCGGAAAACCCTCTAAAAAGTTAACTTATTTACTGACACTATTTCCATAAGCTCAAATGTATACGCCTACTGTAAGTTAAGGTTCGAAACTTCAATATTTAGAATTATGGTGCAAGTCTTTATATTTAAATGCTGTTTGTTTTTATTTAAAACACGAATGACGCTTACCATCCAGATCGTGGGGATTATAACGAGTTTCTTGTACCTCGTTATAACTTGACAAAAAATGTTCGAAGGTATCTTAGCAGTTATGTTTTCCAGGTACTCTCCTGCTAAACCTGTTCGGTTGCGGCGCGTGCATCAACATCTCGCAAGGCATCAACGCAGCTCCTGACATTGTCCTCATCGCCCTCGCCTTCGGTCTTGCTGTGTTTGCTGCTGTTTCGGTAAATACTCATATCGCTGCTTTTCATGAATACTGGCACAAATCAAAATTATGAAAAAAAAAACAGTTTATAACACAGCCAATTCGAAAATAGCGATATGTATTCTATCTTTAGAATCTTACTGGTTTACAATTAAAAACGCAAAAACAGCTGTTCTAGTGGTAAGAAATTAGCTAGTTGTTTTAAATTTAATTAAAATGAATGCAATTACTTCGATAAAAAAATCGTTGATCGAAAGCCAACATTTCTAAGAGAATCAGAATTTTTACTGTTATACAAAATAGCACCGGACCAATTGATTTGTCACACATTACTGAAAGATAAGAAATAATAGAGAATTTCTAGCTTATTATATATATAAGCTAGAAATTAACAAGACCAAACAATGCGGAACGAAATCAGTTATATAGGTACTGTATAACTGTGTACACTTAATTTAAACTGAAATTTTCAAAATCAACACGCTTGTGAGAAGTGCTGTTATCTTATCGACTATTTACATAAAAAAAATATTTTATGTATAAATTCGCCTATATATTTTTGGGCGCATAATTGTAAAAACAGTTCTTTATATAAAAAAAAAAATATACAGTTCTTATTTCGAATTTCCCACGTAAATGTTTCTTGATGCTTCGATAATTTTGAGCCATAGCGTTGCCGAGTTTTGCCAGTCAAAAATAAAAATCGACAATTACACATACTGTGTGTAATGTGTTAATAATAAAATATCTACGCACAGAGCTTGTACCCTTCCCGTACCGTGACTGGTATTACGTGTATTATCTGTGTAATCACATTTCGTACAATCTTTATCACTACCTGTTGCGGTGCTTGAAGTATTAACATATGTTTCTAGGTACTTTATTTTGGTACAACATTGTCACCAAAAGTGACCTGGAGGATGAAAAAGATAGTGCTAAGGTGCTTTGGTTTTTTCTCCAGATGTAATGCAAAATCCACTTAACTATGTTTTTTATTCCTTCGCTATCTATATAATATACAAGAAACCACATATCTAAAGACGAAGTCTAAAGACAATTTAAAAATTTAACAAATTAATCCATACATGAGTTTCGGCGATTAAAAAAGAGTACCTACCTAATATTACACAAAAATATTTATTATTTGTCTACTTGTTTGTATAATGAAATAGTTAAATTGAATAATTCGCGATTTTTACAAAATACATTAAGCTTAGCTCAAAACAACATTACGACTTTGTTTCAATAAAATCTGAACTGATAATAAGTTAATCATTAATAAGTAATACTTAAACATATCACGTCAACATACTTTAAACAGTGTATTACATGGAAAATTGTTTTTTCAATGACATTACACAATGTCCTCACACTAAACTGATATGCCTCTGCGTAGTAATATGTTTACATTGGAAACTAATAATTTTTCACCTTACATCCATGTTACTAGTGTAAACAATGCAACGACTCGTTACGTAGCCCTCATGATGCAAAACTAACAGATAAGTTATCACGACTATAAAACTGTACCATTGTGCAATGTGGGCCACAGAGTAGTTCATATGAGAGGAATCCAAAGGAATCTATGATAGAAACTATGCACATAAACTTTTTGTAGTTCATGCTCGCGGATCTCCGCTTCCTTATATCATCGCAACTATTTTAGTTTTGGTGTTATTAATGAGCGGTGATAAGTTACTAGGAGCTGCACATTCTTACGTCCGTATAGTTCTTAATTACTATGAGTTTACCCCCCTGGGTGAAAATAACATTGATATGTTCCCCCTGGATCGAGTTTCTAGTCCAAGACCTAATCCACAACTAGGATAAGTAGTAACTACTTGGTATTTACACGGTAGAGATTATACTGAAGTAATACGTTGGCCGGCGCACTCGCTGTATAGTAATACCGACGCATTTATAAAGAATGCCGTAGACTCGTACTTCAAAATTAAGTATACTTAAACTGTTATATTTATTGACCTTTATTAACTAGTGGTATGTGTTGTTGGAATGATTGCCGAGGGAGAAGTCCGAATTCAAACTTTTATGTGACAAATAAATATTTGTTCTTGGGTCGTGGATGTTTGTGACGTCATATTTGAGTGTTCGTGCCACCATAACACACAGCGAATCCTAACCCGGGATTTGAGGTTTATTTCTAAAGTATATTGTATCTTCCAGGCGATAGGTCATGTGTCAGGTGGCCATATTAATCCGGCCGTGACTGCCGGCATGGCTTCCACTGGCCGCGTGAAGCCTGCGAGAGCCGTGCTGTACGTCATCGCGCAATGCGCAGGCGCAGCTGCTGGTTCGGGTCTGCTCAAAGCCTTTACCCCGGACCGCGCCGCAGGGAAGCTCGGTGTCACCGGCCTGGGCACTGACGTCACTCAACTACAGGGCTTCGGCATCGAATTTTTCCTCGGCTTCGTCCTCGTGTTTGTAGTCTGTGGGGTAAGTTATCCATAGTTGTAATATACTGAATATAAAAAGAAAATAAAACGGCGTTGATTGACAACGACAAGGATACGTAAGATTAATTTGAAGGTAGCTACAATAATAATTAGGTACTCAAAGATACCGAAACGCTATCGCCAATCAAATCAGATTCGAATACTTACCTGATACTGCTATTGTTATAACAGGAAATATTATGGTTAATCTTAACACAATTAAATGTAGTTGTTAAAATTTAACGATCATATTAATATTTTAATAATTATCATAAAAATATTTACGGTGTAGTTTTAACATACTTGACGTGTCGGAAAACGAATTTATTCCCGCGGAAAAAACAAGAGAGATTCATGAGGAGGTATTATGAAAACGTTTTATATATTTGGGTATTTTTGTTCATCTTTTGCAATAAATGTATATTTTTCATATTACCCTTAAATAAATACAATAGGATAAACATGAAAACGATATAAACCAAAAACTAAATGAGACAAAAGTTAAGCTAAAGTTTCAAGTTAAATGCAATTTCAGCGAACCTAGACAAAGTTCATACGTTCCATTTTCCGTATACGCTACGGACAGCGCGTTAGCGTGGGGTATCATTCTGTCACATCACGTCAAATTGAATAGGAACTTTCTGAGCAGTACGCCCATTGTTTTCCACACCTAATGTAATTTCCATACGTTTTCCCAGTGTGGATGTTAACGAAGAAAGAGGTCTACACGCATTATTGTTAACGTTACGCATGTCTATATTCTACACTATATGTCTCTGCCATACATTTTTCGAGAACAGCAAACTTGTGTTCGTAGAGTAGATTTCGTAAACTTCGAAACGTAGAGTTTTGTCTATTGAGGGCAGAAAAAGCATCTGAATCCTCCCCCTCTCTCTCGATACGGTCATGGGTGTGCGTAATTATATTCGTAGCTTTACTGAAATGAAGCAAAGGCGAATTACTAATAATACTCTAAAAATTGACAAATTCTGTTCAGTAAAAGTAAATGATTGTTTCGTGTCGCGCTGTCATTAGCAAACAGATATAAACGGGCCAAGTCACTGAACACTGCTTTCATTGAAATATTTAAAGTTTGATTTAGTTACTGCCTAACTATTCCATTTAGTATTCATTATAAAATGTCCTGTTTTCTTTTGTATTTCAAAACTTCAACTGTTTATTTATTTGTTTCTGTCCTATCTGTACACGTGTAGAGAACACTATACTATTAATTCAAATTCAACATTTATTCAAAATGCTTCCAACTGGCATATCTTAGTAAGTATGTATTACCTACTGGAGATATTTTAGTTAGATAACAAATTGTCACAATAAAACTGTAAAAAGTAATTGAAGATTCCTGTCGTGTATGACTTGCCTAGCTTTATCTTGTAGCTGGTTGTTTCAAGGGACCACACGTTCTACTTAAAACTGTAAACAAACATTCGCATTTACACACTACCACTTCCTACGCTCTGGGTCGTTGACTACCTAACATTTATCTGTCAAATTGATGTGTTTCCAGACCAAGAATCGAACTATGAAGCTCACAAATTTGACTTATGTTCTGGTACAACAAAAAATATGTAACCTTAAATATTAAATGTGAAATATTCTAAAGAGTTTGTGAGCGTTTCATGTAGCGTAGTCACTTTAAAATATTGTCAATTGTCTAATGTAGAAGACACTGGTGAAAAAAATAAGATCAGAAAACCAAATGTTATTCTTAAATACTAGATATTGCCCGCGGTTTTACCCGCGTGCGGGAAAAGAACAGCATTATAAAAGTTGTCGATTCCTTTCTATCATTGGTTACCAGGCAACGCTTTGTTGTTAAACACTATGTTTAATTTTACTAAACTATACATCATAAAGGATCTTCCTACAAAAACCTATGTCAATCTTCATCATCCCAATTATCTTCACACCAAAAATCCTACCACGACAGACAAATAAACAAACACATTTCGCATTTATAATATTAGTATAGATATTTTGTTTGATTGTGGACCGATGGAAACCGTTTTCCGTTTCAAGTCATTACATGGACATTTAATTGTGTTGTAATTACCTGTCCAGTTGTTTACAACTTTGTGTTGTAACTGTTTGTTGTTATTGAATATCGCAAGTTGTTCTTAGTCGTCGTCCTTTAATTTTTATCTACGATCTCTAGTTAAAAGCACTGTTGTCTAAGATGTTTGTAATTCAATTTATCACAGGGTAGCTTTACATTGAAAATTATTAAGTTCTTTTTTTACACATTTACATGTACCTATTTAATATATCTATAGGTATTTAGCATTCGACAATATTCTTCTCCATGCAAACTTTGCATTATTGTATAAATTTCTGCCATTTTTTTATCGTGATTTTATTTTATCACTTGTTTGACGTGATAAATATGTATATACATGGCTTGGTCTCCGAGCTAATCTGCGGATGACCGGACGCACGCACTGACTAAAAAATATACAGACATCAGCATGTCTGTATTTATCCACTTTTACTATTCTATCAACCAAATGCGAAGACAAAACTCCTGATACTAAATGACACAGTCTCGACTTTCATGGCTAGTCTAAAGTGAAAAAAAGACGTATCATATTGAAAAACTCCATGTTAGAGATGTATGAGACATCGTCATAAACAACCAATATAATTATTTAGACTTAAAGGTGCGGCTTACCATAAAATATGAGCCAATTATTAGGCAAATCGCGTGTCTTCCTTTAATAAATTCGTGAACTCGTAAATCGCGAAACAGCTCGCGATTATCATAATCGATAAGCAACGTAGCTTTTACACGAAGGTCTTTTGAAGAAAAGCAAAATATCCATTCATATTCTTATGTCTTAATCTTCAGAAAATTTTAAAAAATATTCGGCTAGTGTCAATAGAACATAATTATAACAAAATAAACAATATGAAAATGGTGCACTAAACATCGATACGTAAAATCGATTTAAGCTATCATAATCATACCACAGAATAGATTAGATATAGGTAAGTACGTAATAGGTACGTAGGGCGAAACGTCACCTTTATTTTACATTGAACGAATGCAAAAATGAAATAAATATCTTATTCCAAAGTAATAATGCCTTAAAATAAATAAAATAGGCTTTGACAGGCTGGTTTTAGCATAAAATTAACAAAAAAGATAACAAGGACAGTAGTTTCGTGTCTGAAATCATTACTTATTAAATTATTATCTGTCTGACATTCGCGGTAACTTACAACTTTGTTGTACAAAAATATATTTAGGTATAACTTATTAAATTATTTTAGTCCGTCTGTTACGTTGTTTAAGTAGGTGACTTCCCTTGCAAAATCCTTATTTTCCTTATTGACAATATTGTCATTTAATCTCGGTTGGTTAAGTTACAAGAATATCAAGGATACGGACATAAAAACAAACAATGACTAACATAAACAGTTCTCCCTATAATGAATTGACCGCAAAACACAACAGGCGGATCTCAGATTTCAGGTAGGTAATAAACTTTATACACTTAGATACATAATTATACTCTTGAGTGCGGTTACATAAATAAAAAAAATAATGTCAAATAACAACTAGGTAGGTATTTATAGAGTTCCCTTGTTCTACAGTATTGATAGGTACATCCTATGGAAGGCAAGCTACCCATGGTTTTATGGTCTAGGGGGATAATTTTTTGAACGTTTTTACATACTGAAACGAAATTGTATTTTACTTCGAATTCTCTTTACTTCGTTATTATTTATTGAAAATTAGAACTATGTAATCGATTTTGATTATAATATCGATTCAGTAGGATTCATTGATAAATGAGTGAAATGATACAGATATAGACAGAATGTGAAAGCATTTACAAAGCTACAACACCTACAACGTATGTATGCTCATAAGACGACAGTATTTAATTTGAATAATGAATTTATATTTCTGTTCTTCTATTCAAGGATTCAATTTGAATAATGAATTTATATTCCTGTTCTTCATTTCAAGGATTCGTTTTAAATAATTAATTTATATTCCTGTGTATGTCCTTATTTTGTGTGTTATCCATACCACCTACAACACAGGGAGTCCTAAAGTGTAACTACGAATGTGAAGCGTTGTTATGTATATTATACAGACACACATAAATTTATTAATTTGAACAAACGAGTGCTTCGTCATGTTAATTGTAATTATTTAAGTCGTAACACGCAATATAAGGTAAATTAAACAATGTAAATAATTATAAAATTAATAAATGTACTTAGAATATGTACCTATTTCTTTGGCTGTTGATTTCCCTTTAATTCGATTAATGTATCCTTATTCATAACAAACAGGAAAAAACTGAAAATATATAATTTCGTCTATTCCCCACAATGAGTTTACTAAAATTAAACACATAAGTAGGTATATTTGGACATTTATAATAAGTGTATATGTAGGTTTACTTGACATTGCACAAGAACAGAAATCGGAGATGCAATCAGATCTCTATGAATATTTTTTTATAGCTACCATACAATGAACGAACTAAGTGATGGCAACATCTAATTTTAAGTAATGACTTATGCAACTAATTCGCAGCTCTAATGATTTATGGTTTATTAAAAATAAATGTGTAATCTCCAACATGCAACTAGAACGAAGTCCCTTGCGTTTATGTTACTTCTTTCTGAACATAATCATAAATAAGATATGAATCTTAATAGTTTTTAGTCAAAGGATTCAAAGTTTTTTAGTCAAAGGATTCATAAGCTACATTGCAACGAGCCTATTTAATAAGCTGCACTCTTACCGCATGCCTCGTAATTCAAAAATGATTTTCTTATATCTGTACAAATGTCAACCTCTTTTATTGTGTTCAGGTGTGCGATCCCAACAAGCCTGATGGCAAGTCGACCGCGCCACTGGCTATCGGCCTCACCGTAACCCTGGGCCACCTGCTCGCTGTAGACTACACCGGCTCCGCCATGAACCCAGCCCGCTCCTTCGGATCTGCACTGGTCGCCAATGAATGGGCTGATCACTGGGTAAGTAGTCATACAGGTACTTCACAAATCGCTAACAAATATTGATTGCCAGATAGTGCATTGCATGAATCATTTAATCTAGAGACATAAAAGTTTGTACATGGGCCTTTTAGGGATTCATTATGCCCTAGTATGAAGGAGCACGAAAAACATAACTTTGCAAATTCATCCCTTCAAGGGGTAGACTTGGAGGTTACCAGAATATCATATCGTACCATGGTTTGTGGGAACTTAAAAGTAACATTTCCATGGACAAATTATAAACTTGCTATAAATCAGTATTGTCATTATAGAAAAAAAAATTAGAATATTTTGTATCATTGGATAAGGAATTATATCTATATTTTATTGAAATTATGTGAAATATTTTCGTAGTATCAGCAATACATTTAATATGTGAAGTTACATTTCAGATACCCATTTTTTTATTCGAACAAATCCTTTCCCTGTAAGTTAAATAACTTTCTATAAATAAATCTTAATACTACTCAGATATGTTACGATAATTTTTTATTCTTCGCTGTTTTGCAAATATAATTTATTTGCCATAACAGTTCACTAGGCCTTAGAAACCCGTCATCAATCAATGTCGTCGTACGGATAAGGTTAACCTACATATATAGCAGTACAGCTGTGTTTGATTGAACAGATGATCAGTGCAGTTTTTGTTTGATAGCTGATAAACAAATAGACCACCTGATGGTAAATGGCCAACGACGCCAGTGGCCACGACCACTCATATACAAATATATTATATAAAGCGTTCTCACTTGAAAAGAGAACTTCCCTCTTTAATTCTTCTTAATCTGGTTTTGTTATCTTTGTCAGTCGCCAAAGTAATCGCCCTGATCATGCTGGTTTGAAAGCCAGTTCTTTCTTTTCTCTCTTCTTTCACTATCAGTAATGTTTTTAATATTACTAAAGTCCTACGATCTTACGTTCTTACCACCAGATAGCTGGTCTACTCGTTCTTCGGCTATTTACATAAAAAAAAACTTTGCACCAAGAAAATTTGATGAAGAAAAAATGAACATAGTGCAACTGTTTAGTATGTAAAGAAATAAACATTAGTAAATAGATAAGCATACAGAATCCAGCTGGACAATACGTCCATAAAGACATGGGTAGTTATATTTTAAAATCCTACGTGACTGCAAATATCTTCCATGCATTAGATTAGATGAATGTGTTAAGCTAAGATTTTTATCGCAATAATAAATACATATCTAATCGGGAACCAACCACGCCTAGCCACAAATATTATCATAATTATACTTGTGTTGTTCTAAAGTTATTTATTACCTGATAGTGTATTGGATAAAATAAATTATTTAAGTAATTCGTAATAATATTACAATAATATCATCTAGATATACATAGTTATAATAAAATGAAAACTAATATATTGATGTATCCATTAAGATAAATGTTGATTTTAGATTGGTTGATTTGATTTGAATACGAATTTATTTATTGGTTTTATTCAAATAGTTCACTAATAAACAATATAAAAATAATTATATTTAAAAGATATTTGAATAGTGAGCTATGTATCACTAAAGTATAGGTTTTTCAAAGCAAACCGTTGGGGTTTATAGTGTTTTACTATATTTGAACACACTTTTAAAATTGCGTCATAGAAGGAGCCAGGTCGCCTTTTTCTGTTGTTCTTATTACTACTGCGAGTACTTATTCTCTATTCTCTCTGTACCTCGATTTTAATTTACGTTTCAGAGAAAATACAGTTACCTATTAGGTACTAAGATTATTAATTTTTATTGTATCAAAAGGCATTGTATAATTTGTGAGTGTTAATATGAAAATCTCATATTCTCCGTCTGCATATGTATAAAATAATTAATATAAACTATTGTCATAAATAAAAATCTACTGAACAACGGACGATGCAATGGCGGCTGGTCCGCCTGTCGGAGATCGGTGAACCCAACACCACCCAGTTTAATCTCGACGGCACTCGTGCATGGTGCTAGGCTTCATTAGCTGTTCATAATACCGTGAAATGTTTTTGTGGGATTCGGCAGCGGTGTCAGAGTCAGTAATTAGACGGTTCTTAGCTTCCGTGTAAGTTGGCTGTCTTTTGTATTAGAGATAGGACCGAACTGTAACAACCTCACACCATTACGAAAGCTGTAAAAACCACTTTTCTCAAAAAAACCCTTTTACTCTATTCTTTAAATTACATTTTCCAATCAACAGACAAAAGTATAAAATGAATGTCTTATCTCAAATTTTACTATGCAACTTTTGAAAACAGCATCCAATCGGTTAAGCCGTTTCTTGGCACTAACAAACGCACAGACAAAAAAATACTAACAGAAAAATAAAATTCTTTATGCGTGTTATATTCTAGAATCATAACTTAATTAATATATAAATAATTTGATGTCTTCCGTTATTAAATATCCAACAGTTTTTTTTTAATATCTCCCATAGATACATACAAAACATAAGTTCATTCATATTACTATAGATTACTTATTTGTTAAATTAATCTCTATAATTACCCAATACAAAGGAATTAGCAGGTAATTTTTAATCAGTACCAGGATATGATGTATAAATTGATTGGGGTGATAAGGTGTAACGCGCCCATAAGTATATTTAGGTAAAACATAATGAGTGTTCCAGCAAAGTTATTAATGTACTTTTAATGTCTATGCACACATTACTCAACTTCAAGGCAAAACAACTACTTTATGAATACGTGTGTTCTTACATGTTCCTATTACCGGCGTGATCAAATGCATAGTTAATGTAAAAATGGACAGAGAAATGTGTAGGAAAATTATTTTATCTTTAATATCGTTTATCTCATAACAAAAGTGCTGTCTACAGAACAGTTATTATTGTAATTATAATTTATAAGGTAGAACAAGACCAGAA
>DWPA01001502.1:0-18384 GCA_018251375.1 Calpodes ethlius | reverse complement strand
AAGTGCGGGTATGGTTTAGCAACACGGTAAAAAAGACTGCTAACTGTCACAGAAGATAGGGCCCTGGTCCACGTTTCAGACACAGGAATTTAAGACCCATTCAATAAGATGGACTTAAGGAGAGAGGTCCGCCTAATTCAAAAGGCTCAGGACTGATCTGTGACGCAAATTGAGAGAGGTCCATGTCAGAAGTGGACTTTCAAAGGTTGACGGATGGTTTCCACACGTGGCAATGATCGATTCTAATTACGTGAAGGATTTTTAGTAATATACATCCAAGCGCTTCTGTTAAAGTCCAAGTTCTAACTAACTAAGATACCAGTATACACTTACAAATCTATTATTTACGAATTACTTTTTTAAACAAGTAATAAAGTCATTAAAACATGTATAATATAAAACTAACTGGCCAATGTTTGTTGCTGCTTATCTCAGTAACAGCTTAACTGATTTCGAAGCGGTTCTCACTGATGTTTTAAAACTGGAGTAGCATTTTGTTTGGTTTGACAATCAAATTACAAATAAAAAAGATATCAGTTTTAAGAATACCGCTTAACTGCTGCGTGAAGCTACAGGCTAAGCAAATTAAGTAAAGCAATTATGAATTTTGGATATTTTTCTTCTCCTCTTAGATAAAAGCCTACAGCCATGATGCGATGTAGACGATGCAAGAGATTATTCTCTTACGTTCTAAAACCTTGAATTCTGTCGAAATAAACCTCCAATAAATATTTTTGCCTCAGTAAATGTACGAGCTAACACAGTGTAATGTACCTCTGATATAATTAGATTCGCAGTATTAAAACAACGATTATGTAATCGCAAAAAGTATTAATCGAATTTAAAATGTACAGTACTTGAACCGGGGCCAAAGAAAGCATTGAGTTTAGCGGACGCAGAATGAACACGCGTATTCGCGTACAGTACGACATTTGGGTTATCGAAAAAAATTACCAGGTATGCGGCCAAAGAGCGTACATCTAGATTATTAAATTAAAAAAAAATCTGATGCGTTTTTTTTTATGCTTGTACGGAATTAATTGTATTGATTTTAATGAAAATACATTTTGCCGAACTCGTTACCTTCGAATCGAGATCCCGAGTTCAATTCCTGACCTGATCAGACGTTTACGTGACTTTTGACTGTTTGTTTGCGGAATGTGGTTATTAGTGATGTTCATACGGAAAGAACGAAGATTTGTGAGTATATAGGTTTAAGTACATAGGTATGAGTACGACTACTAATAAAATAAAGATGAATAAATAAACATTTGTAAAAAATTACAGATCAATGTTAAAACAAAAGAACATCGAGAGATACATATTGATACAAAATTTAACATAAACAAATGAAATCTCTGTAGTACTACAGTACTAGTACATTTACAGTACATTTCAACTCGACATTGAATTTTCTCATGAACAAGTAGTAAATTTCAAACGTACTCCAATTGCGATTAACGGTAAAGTTACATGTCAGGAAAAACAATGACATTCCCAAAATAACGGTAATATTGGAAGAACGTCGCATCACAACGTGGCAAGTGGCAATGTCCTGGCATGATTCAACGAAAGCGCACGTCTTGTACCATGACTCAGAATATTATCTGAGTTTTATGGCTTGCACACGCTCCAATACAACATCAGTGTAATATTCGATACTATTTCACGTTATCAATGCGCAACGGATGTTGAGCATGGATAGCGAGTGGAGCGCCCGATGAAATGTTGATGAGTTCCAAAAACAAAAATATAATATAAAACATTATAACCACAAACGTACCCGCACTCACCGGCGGTGACCTTAATCCCTCTATTCTAAGAGCAGGCCTGATCCCAGTCAATCGGTAATGGATTCTTGATAAAACATTGTAAGGTCTACATTGCAAGAAATTGTGTCGAGGCGTCTCAGTACTTGATTTTACTCGAGATTTATTGGCATTGCAGTAGGTATTCACAACAACGCAGTACGCTATTAGTCATCGTGTTTACTCTTTACTTGTATTTTAATTCTGCGCACAAAAGAGCTTTCCGTCGTTTAAACTGTCATTGTCATGCGCGTGATTGAAGGAACACTGTTAACTTTTGCTGATAAAATTAACTGGACGTCGTGGGATTCTTAATGCGATTTGCCGATAAGTCGAAACACTGAAACTCAATTAAGAAAAGGTTGCGTTATCAGAAACGGCGAAGGTAGATTCGGATAAAAGGACCAAAAGGACCACAATACAATCTTAAGGTCTTATCGTTGGCTCTCATTTGTCGGCGACATTCCGGGAATGGCGTCGGCGGATGGCCTAATTGACTTAGTCGCCCACACTGTATCAACTACCATTAGCGGGCGACGCCTCTAGGAGCCCCTTTTGTTCTCGAGCTCCAACAGGTACACTACCTGTACTTGACTCGCCAAAGCGATTTTTTTACCAAATATTTTACAGCAAAAAATTTACCTGGGTCCCTTTTGTTCTTCTAGTAGAAGCTTTTAATAGATCGTTTTAAAGCAATATATTTCGGTGACTAATTACGTAATGTTGGCTAGGAGTGCCTGTGCAATTACAAAGATTGGGAGTTATTAGTTCTAGATCCAAAAGCGGCTGTTATATCCGCTATTAAAGCTGTCAACGAGCTCCTATCTAACGTGTTCTACATGCCAGTTAATTGGTTACGGCGGCCATGCTTCTAAAATACCTTAGCAATTAAATGTGTCAACAAATATTTTAAACGTAATCCGTTACTAAAGTTTACTAAGACATTATAGTTAGAGTTAGGCTATTGTTTTTAAATTTACTTCGGTTCTAACGATGACTCATCCATCCCGTCAACTACCTGTCACGACACTTTTAACAACTAGCCTCTCCATCAAACATTGTCACTCGACATTCCCGTACCACTCATTATTCTCTTAATGGATTTCAAGAGCTCTTTCCTATCTCTGTTGGTTTAAGAGCTTTCAATTGCACGAACGTTACAATGATTGATAAGTGTTATCATGTTTGTTTCTTCGTCCTCCAAATAAGTAAAATTATATTTTAAGCACCTGCTGCTTTTAGTCTTATCGAATTTAAATTATTCCGTTTCCCTTTTCAACTGTGGTTCTTTTAAAACATCCGTTCGGTAATTAGGTACAGTCCATTTGTGTAGTTTATGGTTTACATATCAATTATATTTAAGAGCTTCTCGGTTACATTACAAGTGTCCTCAGCCAATGGTCTAAAATTACCACTCGGGGCACTCCCAGGTTTCCGTTATCCAACGTAGACATCCGGCGACCTGTAAATTGTATCAGACAGTTATAAATCTGGTCGGGACCGAAAACGCCGATATGGCTGAAAGCTTCGCCGAAGGAGTAAAAATAGGGATCGGCTAAGTTGAAGTTCGTGTCGTTCGATAAGATTTTGTAGTTTTTGTGGCATCGGGACCACTTCCAAAGATAGCGGGCCCAACTCGAGATAATAAAACACGGTCCTCGAGAGGTTTGGGTATCTTTTGGGATTAGAGGCGTGGGCTCGTGTTTAGATAACTACGTTTCGGTCGCTTGTTTGTCCCCGGCACACGGCGTCTGAGATTTGCCGCTCTAGTTAAGACACTTCCACAGTTTTAAAAGTACTTGCATCGAGCGAGCGTTGAGATTTATTTAGCGTGGATACAGCGGCGCGTTCTGAATACGTTGGATTTCATATTCAAGTATGGTCGGCGGCTGGCTAGCATCTGTTATCGAAACTGAATTTATGTTTTTCGTCTTTCAAACGCACCTGCTAGGAGAATAAATATAAACCGTATACGCTACTTACAACATCGATATGCGCATTCCGAGATTTTCTCAGACAATCGATTCGTGTTTTGAATGTTTATTCAGTTAATAGTTGGTACTAGCGTGCGTTGAGTGCTCGGAGTATTATTTATTCATCGTCCAACATTCCAAGTGGTTTGTCCACAAGATTTGGGTGCTAACGTATAGTTGTACCGTGATTAATGCCGTGTTTGGAGCTGAAAGCGCCGCTCTTCCGCCTTATCCCCGCGAGCCATATTTAAATTGAATCTACGTAGGTACCGGCATCTGTCCGAACTAAGATATTTATCACATCGCCCGCCGCGTGTAACGTGTCAAAATGAACGGGATCGTTGCGTTTGCGGATACATTTTTTACAACTGTCCTCTCACTCGCTCGTATGACAAACGAGAGGGACACTGCTATTATAGTGCAAGAATACGACTTTATCGCAATGTGATAGAGCGTTTATTTGTTTGTTTGTAAGCAAGGAGCACTTTCGAAGTATCGTAATGACTCGCTACGGTCGCATGAGCGCATTCAAAGCCGGCGTTTGTTCACGGAACGTCATAGTTGCGGTTTCTGTTTTATGAATGTCGACTTTAACACGTAAGGTTAAAGTTCAATTCGAAATGCGGGGTTCGCGTCGTGTTGTATCGCGACGGACGCGTGCACGGCTTATCCTTGCGTCGTAGCTGGCGCCGGCGCCGCACTTTAGCGCTATTTTTTCCCACTGTACCACGCTGTTCATAATTTATTCATTAAATCTGTAATTTATGTGCCATTTATACAGCGAACGTAATTTTCTACTTTGCGGCTTTATTCGTCGTTTTTATTGTTTTCTCGTCACAATTGGCAGTCGGCTGTGGGCGCGCCTGTCGTTTAATGAGTCTATCGCGTGTTTGACGCATCTATGTGTAAATTATCTACTTTCCACGGTTTCGGCCCGTCGTTACGGCTGGCTTCAACCGATTAGCTATCCAGTATAGAGCGCGGGGTTCTCCTAGTAATTGCTAAGGTTGGAGCGTAGTATCACTCTGTTTTAATGCAGATTGGTCGAAACGTTAACATCCTCGTGACCTGATTGTGAAATGATCTCATAGTGCACAAAATATGACTATTAACGGCAATACTATCTAACATATTAAGTTACTAAAGGAGGGACTGCTTGAAGGAAGGATAATGTAAAGTATGGACTATCTAAAGGAAATGTTATCTAAAGAATGGACTTTCTAAATGACGGGACTATCTGAAGTAAAGCCTATTTAAAGGAAAGACGATCAAAATGATGAACTATTTAGAAGATTGCTTGTCTAAAGGACAACGATTTATATTACTCCTAAAACACAAAGACAGAACTAGCATGCATCTAAATATAAATACAACAAGTAACATCAGTTAGGATCGTCACAAATTTATGACTATGTTGTAATTTTGAAAGAGTCAAAGCAATCAACGAAATTTTCACGTAATGTTTTACGGAGAATAGTGTCTACAGAAATAATAAATTATTGATATGAATAGTACAAATTTATGTAATAAACAGGTAGGCAGGTTGCGACTAACGATACGACACTCCGTTGACTTGAGATAGGTGCGAGCTAGTTGCCGTATGACTTATACTATGAGTTAAGACTTTAGATACTATGTTGCATATAAATTAAATATACTCAGTAAATCATCGATAAGGTATGACACAAAATTATATTGCAGTTCTTAATTTGTTATACCCTTATCTTGTATCTAGTATATCGTCTCTCCGTATTCATAATCAATACTATGATGTCTCACAGTGAAATAGAGAGAATCGATTGTTTGTATTCCTATCTCCTTCACTCTAGCATCTTGAATAACGCCAAAGATAAAGACGGGAATACGAACAATCAATCCCTTTTTTTCTATCTTTCACTGTGAGTCCTCATGGTATGTCCTGATACTTCACTTACGGCACCAGGCGAGAAAACTCCTCAATCGTCTACAGCATCGTTACTAAATTGTATGCAATATAAAAACGTGGTTTTGGTTTTCTAAACTATTAATTAATTTGTTTCTTCTTTATGTCTAGCTACTGTTATTTCTAATGAACTATTTCCTTTATCTTTCTCTCTTTACGGCAGCTTTTACTAAAATTGCAAATTGAAATAAAGTTCTCTTTACTATCTTGAACCTATTCATTCATACAATTAATTGAACATTGAATGATTCCTTAGTACTAGCCACTCAGTGATTTAGTGTTATCTTTGGATTAAATATTGTTTTAGGTTTGTTTGTTTTACTACTGACGTTACGTTTGAAGCTATCTTCGTTAAATATAACTCATTTGCTTACCCACGTCGCGCAAACGCCATGTTTTGCTAGCCCGACCTTGTAATGCTAGCCGCTTACATTTAGTTGCAGAAACGAACGTTAAATATTAACACTACTTTAAATTTTAATGATTCGTTACGAGTTAGTTTCATAAAAATGTTTATTAAAATAATCATATTCATGACATATTTAATTTATACAAGTTAAGCTTAAACTGTTTATTTCAATGAATTTGTGATTAATTTTGATACTGGCTGTTATTCTTGTATATCGACATGGCCTTTTACGGGTTGACAGATGAGAATCTCCATACTAATGTTAGAAAAAATACCAGATCGACCGGTAAACGTACAACACTACGGTAACGGGAGATCATCCCATCCCTAGCGAGAGTTTGACAATTTCTAATTACGGCTTAGGTACCAATTTCAATTATCAGAAACACATTCTCACACTTGTGTGCGTGTCGATGATCGTAAGTACACGATATTACCACACACATACATATTATAATGCTTCACTTTAGTCGAACGTGATATTAAGAAATTCACCGTCTAGGCGTTGTAAGTCAATGTTGGTGGGTCACAGTTTTGTTATGACAAAAGTACGAATGGTAGTTCCATCACCTTGTGGTTTCTGGGTCATCTTGCAGTCTGAACGGTACAGTTTCCTGCGCTTGCAAGGTCGCATGTTACACTTCAAAACAAAGAAACATTTTATTAACGCGTTTGTTCTGGTTCATACCGGTTTAATTGTGGACTTACCGCCGCTCTCAATATTCTATCTATCTCTCCTCAACTGGGTTACCTAACAAGTGTGAAAAAATTGTCGTACTGGCGTATCAATGGAGATGGGAGGAAGGGTGGGCAGCTATCCCCCCTAAATTTGTATCTATTCCTCTCAGTACGTAGCTCCTTTTGTTCATAACAGTTCTTATTAACTATGCGTGTGGATCTCCCAGGCCACTCAACTCATTCTCCCTGGGCTAAATAATCATCATATTATTGTATAACTTTGTAGGGGAATATTCTGATAATTTCGTAAAAATCTGTTCGTCACTCGAAACTATTTATAAACTCTCCAGGATAGGAACTTTAAATAGACTGTTCTTGAAAAGAGCAGGGAATATTTTCAAGAGCTCCCACCACTTCATAATGATCCCTCACATCGCCTACGTTGACCTTAAAGTGGGAGGCGTTAGGGATCTTCGTAAATGGTTGAAAGTCGCGCCGTGAAGACGGACATGGATGTAAACTGAAAAAAGAAGTGTAGCGTCAGCAAATAAATTTAGTCAATTATTTTTATATTAAACCGTACGTGTTATACCTATTGTTTTAATTAATATTTAGTGAACAATTTACCAAGTGACTTGGGTGTGTAGTATTTTCTCATTTCTACTGTAGTTTAAAGGTTCACGCGTCATCATTGATTGAAATATATACTAGAGAAGCTTAAAAAATGTGCGCAAAAATCTCTAAAATCTTGAATCGTTGAAAAGAAACTCCTTTGCAAGTATAGTACACCGAATAATTAATTAAACATAATTGTTGTGCAGACCGTACCACAGAACGCGTGTGTTTGTTTACCACGGACAGTGGCGTGTAAATAGGAGATTGTTTACAAGTTATAATACACGGGTTATAACAATAAACGATTGCTCTGTCGTCGCTACTGGTGTTCAACACACAATCTCATCACAACCTATAACTGTCCCACTGCTGGGCTCGAGTCTCCTCTCACAATGTGAGGAATAAAGGCCGTAATCCATCACGCTAGCCAAGTGGCTGGCTGTCAACTTCACACACCTTAGAGGCTATGGAGAACTTCTATAGGTTCTATTAGTGCGTAGTCACATGATTATAAACACGTGTGATGATATTAAAATAGAATCCAACATTAATAGTATATCTCTAAATAGTTTTGTTATCTATGACTATATTTCATCTATCATCGAAAAAAAAGATAATGATATCTGAAATAGAAGATTTACTGACATTTGTAAAATAAAATAAGCAATAAATGCATTTGTAAACACACAAACAATCACCCGCACACGCAAATCTAGTGCTACTAGAAGTTAATTATAATTTCTTTCCTCGTTTTCGGGTAAGGTATAATAAATATGATTATGTTACAATACTGTACGTAATTAAAAAAATTATGTTACACCGGGGACTGGGGTGCTGCTATCTAAAATACTACTTGGTTCATAATTTAGGTCATAATTCAGACCATTAAGTTATATACAACTTAAGTTAAAAAATATGTATTTATTTTATTTTTTTGTTGTCGTTACTAATATTGCATTTACACTTGTTACAGGTAAGTACTAAAGTACTTCGAAATAATCTCAGCTACGCTTCGAAACCTCAAACAGGGCACGTAAGTACAGCTTAGACTGGTTTCAATGGTAAATATCTTCAATCTAAGCTAAGCCATTGAATTACACCCTCAGTAACACAATGCCGTATTCCTCCTGCATTATGAATGGGATTTCTCATTCTAATCCTCTTAAATGTTATCCTACCTTAGTATTTACATTTACAACGTACAACAAAACCTTTGGTATTAACCTGTGTACAGTAGGCTGAAAGAAATCGTACCTACGTAATCTGTGGTGGCTGAAATTAAAAAAGTAAGAAACGTCAATTTGACTTTGACAAGCGGGATTGCGCCATTTTGAAAAAAACTTTATTACGTAATTCACGAGTAATCACAATAAATGTAAGCATCTAAAAGCGGTTATAACTTCGTTCATGGGAAAATAACGTATGGCTAATGAAAGCCAGTGCTTATAGCATCCTGATACTTTCTACGCCATAACGAGAAATTCAAGATTACAAAGTGAAGGAAATATTAAAGATCGGTGACGTTTCGTCATAGTCTGTGGTTACTTATGTAATACAATTTCAATAGAACGTAAACAAATATGGTTGACTGATATAGACACCGTATTGTCTATTTATATCCCTAGCGATATTAATATAATCCTTTGATTGACAACTGGGGATTTGTAAGATATCCCCAGGGTTTATCACAGATTAAAAACGCGAAATCTTTACAGAGTAATTAATTATTTAAATGACACACAATCAGCTATTGAAAATAATCTACGTTTTGAGTACATAGTAGTAAAATTTTATTTTTAATTGATTTGCCAATAACATTTATTTTTCTTTCTATATCGTATTTAAAATGCTATGAGGTCTCACAGTGAAATACATACAGGAATCAGTTAATTTTATTCCAATATACTTCACTCGTTTCTCGAACGATACTAAAGATAAAGTAGGAATACAGACCATTTATACTTTCTTTCTATTTATTCTGTACTGTTTGTGTACGTATACAGGGGTTACTTTCGACCAGTCTACTCCTTGTCGGCTATTCACAAAAAAAAAATCTATATCAGTACAACGCCATCTCTTGGTTAACTGTGTCCAACTTTTATATCATAGTTCAAATTCAAAATCAGAATATCTCAATAATCTAATCATTTTAAAATTCGAACAGGATTGAGCCTATTTAAAGAACAATGAACCGCTCACACTTCTATTCATGACATCAAACACCTAAAGCGGACAATGCCTACGTTAAAAAGAAAACAATAAAAGTATGACATAACTGGCCGTCGGCAGTTTGCAGTCAAACAATACCAAATGTGCGATAGAAATCTTTTATTAGCATAACAATTAACAATCGGCGTTTTTCCGAAGCACTGGTGGAAAGGACACGGTTTGTTTGCCAAAGCGGCGCCGGCGCAACCGGCGCCCGCCGCATCCGCTAGTGATGTGCCACCGCTCACTGCTTCCATGTGAACCGCGATATTTTAGTACATTTTATTTTATTGTCCGTTGAATGTATTCACATACTAACTATTTGATTACTGTTCTTATTGTTTTAATTCTTGTATTTGATTACATTTTCTGTGACATATGAGTTGATTTTAGGGATGTCTTAGAGCTTTCTAACCGTTAATCGAAAAGAAGATATTCGAAAGCAAAATGGCATATTACAGTGTAATTAATCCTCCTAAATATCGCATCTCTTAAAGACACACTCCACTTTATAGCATTTTACAAAACGTTTGTCAACCTGTTGAGTTTTTGGACTCATCACAAACTTAGTATCAATAGTTTTATAATCTCAATACCTCTAATAATTGAGAGAAAAAACAGCAATGTAACATTTTGACTAACGACCTTAAGACAACGGGCATCCGTTGGATTCAAAGGACTCAACAGCGTTCTGAGTAACTCATGACCGAACTATCCAGCAGTGAACCTTTAAAAGCAGATGGATGGATAGATGATAGTTTTGATCATGATAAATAATGATGATTATCATAATTGGTTATATATCAACGGATATTAACTTTAATACTTACTGCAAGCAATATTAAAGTACAAATCACTAATCTTCATTATCAGTAGCTATTTATTCACACAAACCTGTGTCTTTGCCAACACGTTGCAGGTTAATCAAGATGACATTTACTTTGTTATTTTAAACGTGGTTGTATCGCAACGATTATCTTGATTGCAGACGGTAAGTGGAGACACTCGATAAATCTAAGTATTCGATGCGTCGATAAATGAACACTTATAATCATTTACGGATTTCAATTGCACATATAGAGATGAGGAAAGATAAACAAAATGTTTATGTCTATTATTTTAAAGCTTTATTTTAACCTAAATGTAATATTTATTTCTTTTTATCTTCTTTCTTGATGGACAATACATCTGATATATATTATATGATGTACTAAGGTTCCGTTTAACCGACAATGAACGAGATACATACGAACGCCGTGTAAACAATTTTTTAGTTTTCATACACTTTCTGTTGTCAGTGCAGTCGAGTATAATTCAATATGTTAAAACAACGCACTACATAGTCCCCGTATAAGTGATTTGTTGTATGTATTTTATATATTATATTTATGAAAAAGTGATCGGGTAAACATGAAATAGTTAAAGTCAAGTATTCCCAAGTTTCATCTTTATCATGTTTAATAATAAGGTTGAAATAGACGAAATCTTGTTCCAATTCTGAAATGCATCGATGAATGTTTAGTCAAAACAACCCACAGAATCTAACGTTCGGGATTATAAGCAATAATTGTTGATAAATAAGCTATTCCTGAAGCAAGGAAGCTATTGGTGAAATGAGGGTACGTATTAGTAGCATCTATAATATAACTAGACGTTACTCGCGGCTTCACCCGCTTTGAAAAAAGAATAGAAATAAAAAGATTGTCGATTTCTTTCTATATTTAGTCGCTACGCAACGCTTTGTTGTTAATCATTTTCTTTAATTTGGCTGAAAAGGGCTTTCCCACAAATGGCTTATTCACCCTCCATATACAAAAATTATATCATAAAAATGGTTCGTTATACCTTGAAAGAACGACAAACAAACACACTTACGAATGAATACTCTATTGTTTTTTTTTTTTTCATCTACATCCATCCATATACAGAAATAAACAAATGTAATCGGCGTGTCTTAAGTAAGATATTAATATTTCACCAATTGCTACGAATTAGTACTTGATAAATGAACGCTACTAAATATAAATGATTACTTATAATTAGCAGCGAGTAGTGTGAACAGTTGAACACGTAAATAAGACATCACAAACACCCACGACCCAAAAACAAACTTATTATATATATTTGAACGTTGTAAACTATAATAACTACATACATTGAGAATCTTCTGTTGCTAAACATCGATGCCCCGACGAATAAAGCGGTAACTGTAAAAATTCAAACTTTTCAGGAAAAAAACATTCTTTGTGAATAATTCTGTAGAAAAAAAGTTTCCAAAAACATCAACCTGAATCGTAACTACGATAATAAAAAAAATACATTTAGGCCAAATTGCATAGATGTACTACAAGTTGTAGATTCCAACATACATAACATGAAAAGTCTGTAATAGCACATTACCGCTTTTTTCGTCGGGGGCATCGATATACTCGTACAAAATATCGTATGTGCCAGTTACACTATGAAACCGCGAACCACAGAACGTTGCTAAATAACACTTAGCGAAATATTACCACAAAATATATTACCAATGTAACTAGGGGCAACGCAATGGCAACTCGACGCATAAATTAAACGGAGAAACTAGGAAAATCGCTGGCAGATAAGTGACTAGGCGCCTCTTTGGTTTAACAAGCACTTCGGTGCGTTTATATGCTCCTAGTCTTAGAACTGTAACTAACTAATTTGCATCTTTACTTACTCATTTGCATTTTATTTAATAGAATTAGGCATTACAATTGCATTATTCAACTCTTGTGTTTTCATTGAATTGTTGCTCCTGCATGATGTTTCAAATTTTAACCGTTTATTGGTTTCAATTACTATGTATCTTCAATACACTTAGCTTGGCTTCTGGTTACTGAATCGATAAATCCAATTGACGATAGAATCCATCTTATTTATTGATACTTTAACCAATCCTGCATCCTTGATCTTATGCACCCATTTTTCTATATCATTTATCGTTAAATATCTATTGTTCCTATTGCGTACAGCACATCACTATTATCTTTCAGAGTCGAAGCGCTAATTGTTCTTGCTAATTAATTCGCCTTTTATCTGTTCGAAACCAAAATAATGCTAAATATTATGTTTGTTCTGAACGAAACGATGACGTCAGTAGCATAGAAGATCAAAATATTATAAGTTATATTTAAATTGGTTACTATGCTCTCAATCATGACAGCCTGTGTACCAGAAACACGAAAGGAAGACTGACTTCCGAACTGTGTTGCAGTAGATAGGTCATGCGTAACACTTATGACACCAATTCGTATTAATAATAATTCTTTTGCCCTTATTGTATTCATCAGTAATCGACGCTACAGGCATTATTCATAATGTCATGTTAGTACACCGAAGATAAAAGAATTCGATGTCGTCTTTTTATCCACGTTCCATGCACTTTTTTTCCGATATTCCGCATGCCTTACAATCCTGTACCACAGACACACTTCTGTCTTATTCGCAAGATTCAAATTTGGAACAATGCTCATAAAACGATTAAATCTAACCTTATCACGAAATCAGCATAAAAAGTATACATTCTATTTTTAAATAATTACAACGTTCTTAAATCAAAAAAAGAAAGGTGGGTGACCAGGTGTTCGGGAAATCATTTTAAAACCAGATTAATGAGACCTTTTACTTTGCCGCCATTACTCATACCTCGTTTTATATTATGACTATCAAACCATTAAAATCGTCGGTAAATGCGTGCACTGTTTTTCAACCATTAGCTGTATTATAAGCGTAGTGCAGCGGCGTCGCATTAATCACTGGTTTTATTTCGCGGCTCGTGTTACTTACCCACTGTATCTGTAATTGTCCGAGAGCTGGCGCCACGGACGCTTGGCCGTCTGCCATTGCAATAGCATTCTCAAGGCGCGATTAATTTCGACATCAAAACACCGACAATGGCTGCAACTATCTTTCCATCTGTCAAATTTTATGTTGTTGTGAAGTTTGAATTTAGAATTTCGGGTTTTAATTAATGTTCGTTATAGTCATGACAGTCGATAGGATTGTCGGATTTTGGAGTATTGTAAAATACGTAAATATTTAGATTATCATTCTGTAAGTCATTTATAAATTTATTTAACATATTTATATAACAAGAAGACTAACTTTCCTGGCATTTGAGAACGAACTTCCAGAAAAAAAAATGTTGCGAGTTACAGACCTCTATTTCACAGACGCAACTATATGTTTGTTCTTATAATTATAATTAAAACCTATTAGGATATATACTTTGTTTTTTTTCTATTTATAATGGCGTGTTGTATAATAGCGTCCTGTTAGTTTAATTAAAAGTTACTCGGAGTGTTATTTAGAATAATGAAACAGGTCTTGATGTATATGCCCATGCCACGCGACACAAGAAACCCCAGTCGGGGTATGGGTGTGTTAACGGTGCTTATTATATGTAACTTCAGTAATTTGTGGGGTGTTACTTCCTAAAAACAAAGCTTATATTTGTCACTTATAATATTTGTAAAAATAATAACAAATATATTAACAAATAAAAAAAATTGAATATTGTGTACCAGCACCGTAGACCACAGATTACTAAAATATATACAAGCAAATGTAACGTTGAACCTGAGTCGAAATTGAATTTGGAATCTATGATCTTGATTTTCCCTCGCTTTCATAACCGTTACAGATGTCGCTACTGTACTTATTTAAAATTGAGATTCTTTTTAATTTCGTTTTTGAATTTCGAATTTAGAATTGATTGAAGGCAATAATGATTCGCTCGTGCACAATGCAGCACGACAGTATAGTCTACATCTCTGAGAGCGGGGCCACGACTATATTGATTGTGCCATTGGAAGTTGGATCGCAGCCATCATTCACCAAGGTGTTTGAGTTATGTACTGCTGAAATACTCAATTCGATTGTTGATAATAACTTTTCGCACGGTTGAATTACTGTGAGATTGTTTTGTAAGCGCGAGGATTTAAGGTTTAAGGTTTTGACTGGCTCCATGGAATTGTTAAATAACAATTAAGATTTTTAGGAAAGGTCTCGTTAATTAAGTTAGTTCCTGGCAATAAGTTATGTGTAAAGGAAAAAAAGGAGAAGATTGAGTTGAGGTCACAACTCCCATTGAGGAATCGATTAAAAAAGAAAAGAGAAAATCATGAGTCAATTTTCTATTCACACTTACGCTTAGAAAATGTATGGGTATAACATTTGGTACAGAAAACTATGTAATTTTATTTGCTATACCTACATTGTCGGAGAGTACGCGTGAATAGAAAAACGGTTTGTAAGAACCCCTTAGCACAATTTTGTTAATGCGAAATTATGTTTTTTTGTCCTTTTTTTTACGGCTTAACAGACCGTCGCAATAGCATGATTTTTGGCTGGAGTTAGTTGGGAGGACGACGATTATCATAGGCTACTTTTTACCGCGAAAAACATCTAATATCTGTGAAGTGTGTGTGAGTGTTGTTAGACACTTGAATTTATAATCGTACAACACTGGAAGATCCATTACGATGTATATTTTAGCCAAATCAAAGTGTCTAACAACAAAACGTTGCCTAGCAACAAGTGATGGAAAGAAATTGACAACCTTTTTATTGCTTGTCTTTCCTCACACGTGTACGAAGTCACAAACAATATTTAGTATTACTATAAACGCACTCTGCATTATGGTGTCTGTATATCTGAGTATTAATGTTGTGTTCGGTTGTCTATCTTTTACGTCGATAAAGCTAGTATGACGGGTAACTGATGTCCCAGGTTCAAAGGCCTGTAGTAATATACGTTCACAGATTGTTTCAAGACATTTGAATGTTTTATTGATATCCAGTTGTTTCATTTAAATACCATATTAAAAGTGGTAGTGTTGGAGATGTGTTTAAATTTCGAATAATTTTAGAATTACATTAATACAATATTATTATCTACCCTCAACTTATATTATTTTCGTTGGCTTGGATTCAAAAATATCAATTCCTTGTGGCTTAACTCGAATAATACCTAATAAATTATTAAGATAATATTATTATTATAAAACTAATAATCTTATTTAACAAATGAACCAGCAATTCCTTGCGGATATGCTTACGTAGATTTGAAAAATGACACAATTTCATGAAAGAAGTAAAATAACTTACAAGCAAAATTATGAATAATTCATTTGCCTGTTATGAGTCAGTTCAGATTAGAGCATTTGGAACATCAAAACGCGTGTTGAATTGTTACATAAGGACGCTCGCTCACGGAGAACATTCACCTTTTATCTGAGCATTACATTTACACCAGATCCAGTGAGGGAGAAAAACTGATCAAGGCACTCCCACGCCGGAAGCATTTTTGTATAATGTACCTCAGAATTGACTCTTTGAAACATCAATGCACATGTTCGATTGTTACATTACAGATTCGAGCCTTTCAATACTTATGTTGGATTGTTATATTACAGACAAATTCTCGTCAATCAGAAACATAATTATTATGTTATGATCTAACTCTAATATTTGATTGTTTCGTTACAAGCGAATGATTTCAATAAGTGGCTTTTAGTTCTCATGAGTATCTTAAACATTTATTTGTTTAAACAAGATGTAACCGCGACTTCGTCCGCGTGGAATTTAAAAAGTGTTATGTAATTTTGTTTTAGTGATCCAAGTTACTCCGTTATACAGCCATTTCAGAGATTATTGTGTGAAATTGTAAAAAATGTTATTTTGGTGTATGTACCGTATGTATAGTCATATGCATGTAGTTAAAAGCGGTTATTTCAATATTACAAACAGACACTCCAATTTTATTCACATGTATAAATGAAGCTTCAATTCGTACTTTATTACTTTCTACAGCCTCTATATTGCTACACACATCAAGACCATTGTTAAATAAAAAAATAACCTTTCTCTAAAATCCCATCTGAAGTAACACCACCTTTCAATCAGTAATGATAATTGAAGCTTAGCTCGCTCTCATGCTAGTTAAAAAGTAGATACCGTTTGGCAACGGTTCGAGTCCCTAACGAGGCAATCAACACAAATAAACATAATATCGAACTTTTGAATGCCAGCCATCACTAGTCGCTGACTCGACTAGCCGCGGTTGAACGAGAAGATATTAAAACTTTCAACTACAGTCCTTATGACGTCATAGTTCAGTTGGTAGTTAGCGTGGCTGCGAAGCGAGGGATCTTTTATATGTTAGATAAATATTTGTTTATTTGGTCGTAGTTGTGTTAAACATGCTCATGGTATACGAACATAACGATGAACGATATAGGAAATTTTACTGCAACGATGATGAGAATGTATGTGTGATGATATTAGATATTAGTTGTGATTATATGTGTATGTGTGTGTGTGAGTGTATGTAATGAGTTGTATAGTTATTTATTTAGTTTTGAAGCAAATAGAGAAGGTTTATTTTTTTCATTAAAATGTGAAATATTAAATGAAAATTGGTTTTATCTGAAATCTTTTATCGTACATATGCTGTGGTTAATATGTAGCTATTCATACACATTTGAAGTAATTCATACATTTCCCCCGCTCAATCGCTTACAATACGACACGTAAAGAGTACATACAGACAGACGGACCAATTAGAGGCCCGTGAAATTGTTTTTATGGCATTTTCTTGCGTCCAGCCTGCCCTTAATTGATATGTCCAGCGCTCGCTCTGAGCACCCATTAGCGATGATTGCTCAGTTTTGAATGATGCTCTCTTTCTGTTCAGTTACTTTGTATTCAGGAATACTTCCGGTAAAGAAGTATTATTTTTTTACTAAAGATAAGTTATTCCTTGACAAATCACAATAATCTCCTATGATATAGAAGATGAAGTCCAGTATGGTAATCCTATTAACGTAAAGTCGTATATATGTATTTAAAAAAAAAAAAATTGATATATAATATTAACTTTACTGGTACACTTTTAAAAAGTTATAATTTTAACACGAAATAAAAGTATAATTCGTGATAATACCAACAATTGTCATAAGCATATTCGCGAAAATTTTCACGTTCACTTTATTCCTAATAGTAAACAAATTCAAAGTCAATTAATCGATTAGATATATTTCAAACATACTTACAACCTTAATTTTCTGTTTCTGCCACCGAAAATGTACTCGAAAAGAAGAAATGACGAGAAACTCTTCAGCATACCATTCAAACAATACTCGTATTCATTAGACGCGCACTATTATTTCAATTTCCATGTGCACTTGTCATTCATTGATGTTTTTTTTTAATTAACTTATTTCTTTATTGCATGCCATGATTTGTATATATATTCTCAGTGTTATAATCATGGGCTCCGTAGAGGATAGCATTACTCTCGTATTACCTACGTCGCTGTCAATATACCCGTCTATATTGTAATATCCTTTGCTACCAGTGCTTTAACACGTCTCTTGAATATGCCAGTTGGTAATTTACATATCAACATTCATCACAACTCATAACTGTCCCACTGCCGGGATATTATGTGAGGGGTACATGCCATAGTTCACCACGCTGGCCAAGTGCGGATTGGTGGACTTCACACACCCTCTAGAACATTATAGTGATCCGTGATGACCCGAGAGTGTGCAGATTTCCTCACGATGTTTCCTTCACCGAAGCAAGTGATAATTAACTTGTAATACGCACATCACTTTTTGAAAATTAGAGTTGCCTCCTCGTACTCCCGCGCCCACGTTCGAGAAACCAACCTTTGAACCACTAGACTATCAGCAATACTCACAACCATAACCCTAAAGTCACC
>DWPA01001501.1:0-18384 GCA_018251375.1 Calpodes ethlius | reverse complement strand
ATATTTATTGATAAAATAATAAGATAAAAAAATATCTTTAATATCTTTATCATATAAAGTATGTATGTATAATATAAATTATTTAAACATGTTTTATTAAAGTCATATAAAAATATAAATTTGCTATTAAAAAAATAGCTAAACCCATCCATATTTTGGGGTAACAATGGTTACTATTGCAACAAAAGTAGCTATTAAACCAAATTATTAGTATTTTTTAATGACAATAGTTTAAATGAATAATTCTTTCGTTTATGCTAGTCTTTAAAGTAAGATAACAATAGACAAGAACTCTCGCTTGGTAAGATGAAATGTTGTCATTTACGGAACGATATTAGCAAACATATGTTTTTTATGCTTTACTTTAGACCTATGTGATATAAAGGAAGTAATCGTCTAGGCCATGGTTCATGATCGATAAACGAACAGACAACCCTATACAATATGATTCTTTGCTCGTAGACTTGGTAACACCAAAGGCATCATCATAACGTGGCCACCAAGAAACGGGCGCCCCGTATTATCTGGCCTTCAGACTACGACCGAAAGACGTGAAAAAACATTTGACGATCGATTTTAAAAAGAAGGTGGTAGCTTGCCAACGTCTGTCTCACCACGATCCATGAGCACCTAACGTAGATATCAAATCGAGTCGCCCAGCTATTTATATAACAAAATATCGCAAGATTCATTCCGTAGTATCAGTTACTAAATCATATTATTCTTCCTTATTTAGTTATTTTACAACAATGCAACACGAATGGCCTTCACTAATTTGTCGAACTCAACAGTTACATAAATCACGACGACAGACTATTAGGAAACGGTGTTTAATAAGTGAGACGCTTTAAACCGTAACGAAGTGAAAACGCGTAGAAAGTATCAAGGAGAACGCCATAGATATACGAGTATTGAGAGGTTCCCGTCCGTTTATAATGTCAACTTTTTTAACAGATAATATGGTCTTTCTTCTTTCATTTATTGGTATGAGTACTACAGGTACGTCCGTACGTGTTATCAGCAGAAGGATAAAGCAAGTGCTAAATAAAAGATAAAATGTAGAAAAGTTTTTTTTTATATATAGTTGTCTCACTCGCACACATAATCGTGTGACAAATGATAATATACAAATAAGACATCGTAAATACTACGAACAATTTTTTTTTATCACTCAACAACAATTTTGTTTATCACCTTAATGACTAACCTTGTAATCTTATTGTAGACCGCTTCCTTCGTAACTAAGTGATCGATACGGTTGATCTAGTATGGATACAAGTCCTTGCCAGCTTCCCGGAGTGCAACGCATCGGAACCTTCGGATCTATTTATCGGCGATGGAAGCCATTTTCTATCAAGTGGCTCGTCTGTTTATATTTTAACTAATTACATAAAATATAATTTAAAGAAAATGTATCTTCTATGTGCAAGGATAAACAATTATTTTTCTGTTTTTCTACCGCGTATTTCTATACTATCTAACATCTATGGGTGCGACAATGAAAATAATCTCGTAAGTAGGTAAGTAATGATTAAAAAACTCATGTATGTGCTAAAGCGGCGAAAAATTATTTTGGCAGCGGAGGAACGGAGACGCGTTCCAAGAAATGTCACAGACTGTCATCGTGTTTTCAAAACGTTCTTTCAATTGTTGTAGACTGGTTACTGGTCCGATGTCGTCCGCTGTTTCCACGGCTGAGAGTAGTGAGCAGGCGAGAAAATAACGTTAGCTTATAGAATAATTCGTATGTCTGTTCCTTACTAACTCTGTCGGTACTTTTTGTCAAAATTTCTTTAGTCGAAGTCAAATTTATAAGCATCGTAGTGTCATATCTCTTTTGCGTGGCAATGCGTTGACGATGCCCTGTGATATTTGTGATGGTGACCACGTACCCTCAGAAATTTCCTCATCTGTTAGTGTATAATTTTAAGATTTGATATGATCCTTTAAATAGTATCTTAAGAATAAAATAAATTTAAATAAACTAATTTATTGATGCTGGTATAAATATGCTGCATGACATCACTACCGATTTAAGAAGTTTCATTTTTTACGCAATCCTGCAATTACTGCAATAAATATTTATCAAATATTTGTTTTTTGATCTATATTAGTTGTTTTGTTATGTTTTATATTATATTAATTATTTGCTTTCTGTGATACAATAAAATTTTTATAAAAATAGATTTTTACATCGAATGATGTTTGGGTCGAAGCAAGTGAAAATCTCTTGACTATCGTTGATCGTTTGCAGTTTACACTGAGACCGCCGGCGCCGAGTCTCACATCGCTAAATTTCTCTGCCCACGAGTCGTTCGTGCGTCGTGCTGTGTGTTTCCATTTTACAATGATAACACAGCTGAATAACTGTATAATTCCATGTCAAATGTAACAAAGAGGTGCTCTGCCAAGCAATAATAATGAAAACAATATTGGTAACATCAAGACATGTGTTGTGACGTAATTTGTTATTATTTTTAATATACAGGAAACAACCATACTGTCATGATAACCATGCTGATGTTAAGGATCGCTTCACACTACGGTACCACGATTATCGTTCACAAGCATTACTTAAATATATAACGATTAGTATATTACGTGTAGTATGAACAGTAAACATTGGACAAACAAACACTCAATAACAAATTTTCACGTTATATTTAGCGATTAATATTAGTACGACGATTGAATTTACGGTAATATGGTATACGATATATCTGAGTTTATCGATTGTATGTCTTAAAAATGGTGTACAAAGTAACGCATTTTAAGGGTTCTGTAAATGTAATAAAAACCGAACGTGTCCGTTTAGTTAATTTTAATATTTGTTGGGAAAGGGGAATGAGGAAAATGTGAAAATTTCCATTAAAAATGGCTGGATTAACCTAAATTATACTGACGGTAAATTTTCCACTTGCGTCTGATTAGTATTTAGACGTTTTGTTTATTTAAACAACTAATCGACGAGCCAGATCTTCATTGACACCAGACGCATTAACGGCGTATTGGAAACCAAGGAAACGGGGTACCGTCAACATTACTTCTCCTAGATGCATCGATTGAAATAAGTAAAATATATTTTAAGGTCGTAACTCAAAAGGTCGTAACTAGTAAAGGTGAGATAACAGGATGAAAAATAAAAGGTTTTTTTTTATATTTTTTTTATTAAGTATATATGTAGGTATTTAAACCTTGCACTAAATAACCAATATTGCGCGTTCGATTTAAGATCGATCACGGCTAGAAACGAGATCCAATAGAATGTACTACATCTAAGTGGAATGAATAATAATAGTAGTGAGACTATGCAATCAATTGGATTGATTTTTGCAAGAACCGACTTTCTAAAATCTTAATTCAGCTCAAAATTTACTCTTTGAACATCGTAACAATGATTGACTCTGTACATTCACGCTTTGTGTTTGTATAATTTTGCTGTCAATTACAATTTTACATTAATATTTTGACATTAATTCATCACAGAAATTTAATTTGCGATATTGCGTCGCACCTTGTACATGAAAAGTAATTTAAGGAATAATTTTTAAGCAACATTATTTCAAAATACAGTTACACACATCGGTCTTCAAACGAACTTTTTCAATAAATTTAAGTGCGGCTATACATAAAAACTACCAGACTTGTCGCAATCAATTCTCTTTGTAATGGGTACAGTTCTTTAGGTAAACATTCTTCATGATAAATGCTTTACTTACCTGTCGCGACCACGGCGCGCGTTTCAATAATAACCGTGATATTGCGATGATACGGACTGGAAAAACTCGTTCGGCGGATGTCGATATCCTTAAAGGCTTTCAACTTCGTATTCGCCGAAAACAACCGCTTCTCATTGAACCACGTGCATTGCTGGAAATGCAACGAAATTCAAAAACGGCAGGGATGAAACGCCGCATTGTAAAGCTCGTGACTAACAGTCGCAATACACGTTTGGCTCAAGTTCAGATACAGCAACTGTAGTGCGATGCCAGTGAGCGGCTTTCATTCATGCCGCCCCAGGCTGCGATCCTCGCGAGATCTCATCTTCCAATTACCGACTGCGTTCGTATGCTCCGCTCAGCGATTTTTGTAATTGTAGCCGATAGTGCCAAGATTTCCATAAAGTGCGACGGCGTTAAGAAGGCGTGAATTTATCGATTTCGATTCAACCTTTAGTATAGCTGTAATGTGTTTATTTTCGCGTCGTTAATCATAGATTTGTTCGCGGTGAACTTTGTGTGGGATCGCAGAGATTAAGAAGTTCGAGTGGTACACTATTGAAAGGATAATCGCCCACGGCGGTGGCACTTGTTTTTTCCACGATAACAGCAGGTATTTAAGTAGGTGGATTATGGCCACACAGCTCATGTTAATTATGTCATCTTAAACAATACGTTTCTAGTTTCAAGTTAGCATGTTTTCACTACTGCAACCGGAACTAGTCAAAGGTGTCAATGTGGTTTTAAAAGTAAGATCAGGTAAAAGTTTAAATCATATTACGATTCAAGAATGTCATCGGGATTTTGTTAGGTCTGGCAATGACACGAAAGGACCTACGTCACAGCTTCCTCTAAACAGCGGATTACGCTACGACCAGGGAAGATTGGTTCATCAAAGATGGAAAGACCCCTATTGAAATTGTTTCGTCATAAGTGATTATTTTCGAGGGCCGGTCCGGTCTCCGTGGCGTATTGTGCTGGTAGATTACACAAAGTACAGAGCGCAATCGCTCAACGTTTCACAATCGTGGGTTCAGCGACCGACACCAATACCTAAATTAATTTTCTTTTCGGGCCCGCGTCTCGACGCTCATTGTTCAATTTGTGACTCTCATTTTGGTACGCGCCATTCGCTTGGTGACACGGATTTGCTTTCGAGATGGACTCTCACTAAATCTTCTGTTAAATGTCTCACTTTTGAAGTGTTTAATTTATATCGCTGTCTTATCATTAATTTTTATCATATCGCTTCAAAAGTGACTAGTGAGTTTGATATCTAAGTCTGCTCTATTTTAATAAGTAGGTACTTAGCGCATAAATTAATATGCACACATATAGAGAGAAAGATAATCAAATTAAACAATATTGAACACAACATTTTGATAATTACATCAGTGTTTAAAATACTGTAAATTTCAGGAAATATGTATCGGAAAGTAATAATTATTTTTATATTCGAATTTATAATCACAATCGTCGGTTGTTGCACAAGTAAAATGGATTACATTAACCTTACATTTGTGCAACAATATAGTTACATACTTAATGTCATCAGGTATATTGATACGTTTCAACGAATTCGAGCATTTTAATTTTAATTTAGTATTGGATGTTGTTGCATTTTACGACGGTGTGTGCATAAATCTTGTTACGAATTCTTGTTTCGGTGAGTCACCGGTACCCGGTGTTTTGGTAACCCTTGTCGGGCATGTCTAAAATGCGTAATCTGTCGAAGGAAATGCCGATTGAAATGACAAAGGGAAAATAAGTATTGCAACATGACTACGTAAGTCAAAAACACGTGCTTTTATTTTGTATCATGTATTTGTACTGTTGTATGTGTATTTATATATATTACAAAATTAAGTAAATTTTAAGGGCTGTGAATTTTGTAAACAGATGATTTGTTAATCGAATTGATCGAACGAATTAGAAAGGCTTCAGGGGTGGTAAGTAGCTGTGAAACAGCTATAGCAAAATTTTTAGAACGTTATCATACTTCCAGGAGCATGTTCATGCTGGTTGGAACTCGAGGTAGGTTAGACCATGTCATATTATAAATTCTTGTGTTGTGTGACTCACCCGTACCCAGTGTTTTGCTAACCCTATGCGTAATATGTCGAAAGAAATGCCGATTGAAATAAAAAAGGAAAAAGAAGTATTGCAACATGACGTCGTAAGTCAAAAAATATGCGCTTATATTTTGTAGTCTTTAGTATGTAAACTTCAGATTTTTATGTTCCAGCCTTCTAAATTCCTCGGGCATGCCGGATTTGAGGTACGCGCTTCCTTAATAGATGGTCGGTCGTCAGGAGGTCATATGTCTTCGTGTACGTGCGTACGTATGGAGTATTAGAGATAAGTTACAGTTCTTTTTTCAGAAAAAACCTTTGTTCGATAAAAGAGTGAGATACATAGTACCTATAGACTTTTCTTAAAAACTTTGGCAATTAAATTTAGTTTAAATCTATGATGCTTGAGGCCAAATGCAATAAGGTAGGTACAAGGTAGGTACTAAACATACTAAAAGCGTACAAAATACGAAACAGCAACGACCGATTAAGCCACTTACACCGTGTTTTCTGCTTAATACATTAATGCGATCTAGTTCTCAATAGTACCTACTTTGTATTGGAATGTTATGGAGTTCGAGTAGTGCCCGCTATTGCGGCTGCGGCGTGCGGCTGTTGTGTGCGGCTGCAGGGTGCGGCTGCGGATACAACGCACAGATTTAAGTTGTACTATAACCGTAATATCACTTTGCTACCTTTATTACGTTTTAAGGTTTTACTAAATGAATTTTTCTTATGTATTTTAATGATATTTCAGTGACAATATATTTAATGAAAATTATATAAACGATGTGTTTTTTACAGATTAACCATCTAACTACTAGCTTCTTATCTAATTTGTCACAGAGCACTATGCAGTGATACATTTTAATAATTAAGATTATTATTACAAAACGTATAAATATTGTTAATGTTATCAAAAACTCATTTTCGAATTTGTGAGCAGGTGATTCCTGAACGAAATTATAAACAATTTATTTATTATTTTGTAAATGTAAGTTCATGTAATATTTATATATTCAAACGTATAAATTAGTAATAAAATAAATAATAATATAGTTTCATCTGTACCTACTATATATTGTAAACATTAATTACAATAGAATATTTAAACTGAAGTATATAAACACAAAAAATAATAATTTAATGTACATACATAAATATATTAGTTCATAATTATAGGCTATTGGTAGTACACAGTGTAATATAAACTGGTTTACACTTTACAAGCCTCATTAGATGTAATTGAGCCGCAAACGCAGGCCGCATCACAGAAGTCATTAGGAAGTAACGCAACAATCACTTTCCGGTCACCGCAAATACATTTCGTTCACGGCTACATGGGCAGCCGCGGTGCCGGCTCACCAACTCACCGGCTCACCAACTCACCGAGTCACCAGCTCACCGGCTGGTAGCGCGACGTGACATTTTACGAGTATAACTGTAACAAGGTCAGTTACCGTTAGTGCCGCCATCTTTCCGAGATACGCGGGACTTACTGTATTTGTGGAAATGTAAAACAATTTGTTAGATATTCAATATTAAATAGTATCATTTAAATTTTAGGAAATAAAATCACCCGAGTATATTTTGATAGAAATCGTACGTACGTAAGCATCGATCGTATCACAATCTATAATACTATGAAGTATTATGGTTCATTGGTATTTTGATTTGCAATAAATTGCTGAAATGTTATCTATGGTAATTATTGATGACCCAAAATAATTAGTTACTAACACGGGTTTGCTATAATACTGACCGCTGCATTTTGTGAATGAAGTTGTAATGAGAAAGTATTTCATCTTTCGATAGAAATAAGTTATTTAGTTTTACTTATGTATGTATGTATTTAATGTATCTTCTTGTAAATAAGTCTTAAGAAATCAAATTATAATAATATTGTACGTATCTTCCTAAAATAATTATAATTATATTGTAGTTTATCCTATATTTTTTATCTGTAACATGGCAACACCAGTTTTTTTTTATAATAAGTTGTATCTGTTGAATTGCTTGGTCAAAATGAAGAACACTTAATGAATCCGAATGTCAGAGTGAAGGTTCGTGTATTAACTAATCTGTGGTGAAGGTCTTCATACACAACCTTTACAAAATAAAGTAGTTGCCACAGTAAATAGAGCATCAGAAATACTGTATGTATATCATCTTATGCAAGATCTAAATTGAATCATTCTATCACTATGCTACTATGATTAATGGCCGCTTTCATTAATCTATATATCTCTCGATTACCTATACTATATTATTGTGATTTTTGACAGTTGATAGGCAAGTTGAAGATACAATTAAGCGGCGCTTGTTTTAATTATGCCCTTAGAATCACGAAACCACTAATAAAATTTTGGTAGTATCTAACCTATGAGAAAAGCTTTTTTGAAAATATACAATAAGGTCTTCCAATACAGCCTTTTTAATATCATGAGACGTCGTTATTATTCACGCGAATGATTCTAAAATGTTTGTTAATAGTTTGATGGGAGTTAAGTTATTAAATTTGCGGTTTTATGCCATAACATGTAACTGATATTCTCCATATGTAAATGTATTAAATATCTGTTCGTTTAAATCATATTTCCATATTGCTTGAACCGATGTACACGTTCAATAAATATTTAGTGAACTTTAAGTCGAGTTTCAGGATTGTTGACTTAAGTATATCTAGTTTTAATTATAATTTTATTTGTAGGTTAATGTTAAAGAGATGAAAAGGAGGTGTCTCGCTGTGCCGGCAACGTGTTGGTGACGTCCAGTTCCTAATACCAAATTCTAAAGTTACAAAACCCTGAAACCTTATTTCATATGCTCAATCTAATTCTCAGACAAATCTTAAACACTGATCGAGATCAAACAAAAGTATCAGAAAACTCAGAAGAAATAAGACGCGAGAGTCTGTTTCCATAGTAAATCGCAAGGAGGCGCTTACGACATTTCGATCATACGTTACGTAACCGACACGGTAACTGTACTGCGCGTTAAGTTGAAGTAACATGTGGTACATCTGTTATTGTTGCATAATTGTACGAGAAACTTTAATTCAAACTTTTTTTTCGTCAGATATGCCTGAATAAGGACATTAGTTTCTCTGTCCAAAGGTCATACTGTATCTCATTAAATTGACAACTATAAAGAAATATAAAAGTAGGGGATAGTTTTATTGGAGTATAACTTACTAAATGAAAAGAAGAGGTAATGAAATAAAATAGTAAAGATATGGAGTTCTGTTGACATTATGTCAGGCTATTTGTTTCTATCGTGAGAAGTATCTTAATATATTCACTTATAGCTGAAGTGCTTAAATAGTGATGCGCCACACGTGATTTATCGTAATATTAAGGAACTAACTGACATATTGTAAAAAGAATTATTATTCCACTATTCAATTCTAATTAATCATTTTAATTACATTAAGCAATTACTGCGTCATAACACAATTGATTTAATCTAAATTATAACACAGTAGACTGAGTTATGAAAGAACAAACTTAATTCATATTGCAATGTTTAGTTCTTATAAAAATGTATACATCAATAAGATGGTTTGCCTATTGCATGGGCAATGGTTACGTAGTGTACGCAAGGAGCGACGCGGCGCTTGCGACATTTAGACTATCCGTTACGTAACGTCCCCGACACGGTATCGGAACGGTCGGAGCCTACGTGATTAGATAGCAATGATTTGTTTTACGCAAATTATTTCGAATTGCCGCGTATCTTCTTGCCTATTATAATTGTGCCATTATCATTGTTTGTGGTTTTGACAAGATAGATAGATAGTATTTTTGTTATAAATTTGCTGAACTATTTATAAATATTATTGCTCATGGATACCAGTAAGACCAAATTAATTACCTATGCATTGTCGAACAAGAAATTGAGACAAGAAAAAAAATTTGGTAGTATGTGTATTGCAATAGTATTCTTGTATCTATAATAATCAAAATGAATACTCAAATAGTCTTGGTATTGTATAAGCAGGTAGGTACTAACTACAGATATTTACTTGAAAAGCGTGGATTCTTTGTTGATGGATGGATACAAGTGTGTTCATACTCTATAAGCAATCCCGATACAGAATATAGCAATCTCGATATAGAAAATTTTGTGAACCTATTTATTTATCTGAGCAAAGACATAACGGAATTTTCACTTTAAGTAGGTACCTTTTTAGATGTAATTATTTATATATAATTAATGATGAGTTTAGTTTATTTATTAAATATTTTATATTAATATGAATAGTGAAAAAAATATATTTGTAAAGGCCTCAGGTAGCATCGTGAGGTCGTCAACCATATCTCATTCGACATCACTTTAAAGGTTACTCGGTCGTCAATATTCGACCGATTGAGATAAGATTCATGTACTTGTATGTAAAATTTTATTTACTGGCTATTCATTACACTTTATTCAGATCAATGGTTCAAGTATATCCTGAAAACCGAGCAATGGATGAGGAAATAATATTTCATTGACTTTCTTTTTCTGAAATCAGGGGATATAGTTAATGCTATTGGATAAACTAAGTTTACAGTTAAACAAATTAAATATACTTTTCCATAATCCTTGAAAATAAAATTGCTGGTCAGCATGAAAGAGTAGTTTTATTTGGAGATAACCCTGATTGTAGTATCAAATCACACTTATCACAATGAAATATCATCAGAGCTAAGGCTATATGTAAACTTTTTAGTCCTTAGAATAAGGGGAAGTAATTCTAATTTAGCTTTGAAGATTTGATTCACACATACTATACAAAATAGAAAAATCCCTCAAAATTCAACACTCCTGAAAATTAATTGAATTACCATCAGATCTCAATGTCACATATATTCAAATGTAACTTACCTACTACACCCACAAACTTCTGCGACAAAAAGTCGCGGGCATTGCCGCGTCTACACGCTTGCGGAATTTACACGCGTCAATTTCCGAAGTGCGGCTATGTCGCATGACGAAATTAATCATGTAAATAGTGAATCGACAAGGACGAAAGAAATAATTGTAAATGTTAAAATGCAGTAGAAATTGAACTACGAAAATCCCTCTTAACGCAGTCGGCCTTTTTTATGCGACGGGAACAGTACGCACCCCACATGCCATTTCTTTATGAATCTTTTTAAGGGTAAATAGGACTCATGGTATATCCACAGTAACCAGTCACGGCAATTGAGTTTAAGCGTCTGGAACTGATTGTAGCCGCGCGTCATTTGTTTCGTGTGAGAATTACGCTGTACTTGAAACGTAATCATAATTATTTGCTCATACGTGTGAAAGTGATTCGAAAAAGTTTTGCACAAAGCCAGGAGCAGAATTGTATTAAAATGCATCGTTTCATTCAAAATACGACATTTTACTGTCCAAATATTCGCTGTCGTTCCATCGGGAGCCAGTATGCGCAAAGTTACGTTGCTGCAAGCGCTTCTACTTTCCACACCTAGTTAATTTCCACCGCCCTGCGACCGCCACGCCATCTATCAGATTAGACGATCAAATATTTATTAGGAAAAGCATTGCCCCGCCACATGAATGCGATGTGCGCCAGCTATCGTCTATTGTTACAAGTGCGCGCGCAACGGCCCGGTTCCTGCAACAAATAGAGAAAGTTTGCTATTTTATTTGTGCCTACGTGTTATCCACACCGTTTCCTATTTCCCGACAACACACTG
Source organism: Calpodes ethlius (assembly GCA_018251375.1). Taxonomy (NCBI): domain Eukaryota; kingdom Metazoa; phylum Arthropoda; class Insecta; order Lepidoptera; family Hesperiidae; genus Calpodes; species Calpodes ethlius. Next base: position 6,903 of record DWPA01001501.1, on the reverse strand, counting down.
TAATGTGGAGAGCAGGAAACAGTTCGACAGTTAGATGGGCTATCGGTTAATGCTTCATTAATTTATCGGTAGCATCCACATTGTTTTGAGCGTTAACAGGATTACGTTGCATCGCATGGCCGGAATTTCATCGCGACCAAAGTTTAGTTGACGGTAATGCTATGAATTTATGACCATTAAATCCTTAGATCAAAGCTTTGCTACATTAATATACGCGCTTTATTAGCTCATAATGGAGAATGTAAAAGTACTAGAGGCGTCAATAATGAGTTGCGGGGGAAAAGGAAACTTTGAATTGAATTCCATACACGTGTAAGCTTAGGTAATTCATCTGTCAATGGATATTTAAAGTAATCCTAAATATTGTATCTATAACGACTTAGTTACACTGTGCTTTTACGGGCATTTAAATGGGATTAAATAAGTCAGGATCGATCTGAGTGGCGCGAGTTAGGGAAGCCTGGACCTTCAAAGGCTGATACATAGATATATAGAGTGAAATATGAGGATACAAGTGGGTTTTTCTTGTATGGTGGTGGCCTGAATATTGACTTCAATCCCAATATCAGTAGACTATGATTCGGTAAGGGGCAGTAGAAGCCAATCTTGCTTCGCGGTAGGACTTCGTATAAGGTTAATGTTATTGTTAAAACATGAATACTGCTAATATTATCTTCCTGTTAAACCTGCTTGGTTATCTACCACCTCCTTGTTTGAATCAGCCAACCAAAGATTTTATGGTGTTCCGGCCGTGAGCTTGAAAGTTAGTTCTTTCTTTCTTCCTTTTTTTTTCTTGCCGGCAACGCTTCGGTGACGCCTAGGGTTTTGCTGATCTCTGTGTGATGTGAGACTGTATCTGTGACTTGGGATATGTATTATACTGCTAATTTGGCTTTTGAGAGAAGACAGTAAGGTTGACATTGTTTTGATTGGAATGTACGATTTACAAACGGTAACCAACCGGGGATATGTTACTGAATATAAAAAAAAAACAGTTTCGTAATTTTCATGTTTTAATGATTAATAGTTCGATATTTGTCTCGCTATACTACCCGATAATATTTTAAGTCGTGTTCGTTTCAACACTCGCACTTCATAATGAATACGACATTAAAATATATCTGGTCAATAAAATCGATGAACATTAGTTAATTAATATAACTCAATTAAAATATGCGCAAATCGACAGGTGATTTTACACACTCGCGCTTACTATTCGCTATCACCTGAATGTTAATATCGCAATAACGGTAAGTCTAACAAAGCCAAGAGGCAAGTCGACAAAACCTGCAACTATTAGTGAACTTGTTTGTGGATTGGAGTTATTTATTGTGCAACGGTGCTCGATTAGACTACCTTCCACCGAGAGGTTTCATAAAACGATTGTTACTTTCATTTGAACGCTGGTCGGTGCATAACCACTACCAAATGTTGTTGTCTGTTACGTAAATTTTAGTTGTTTGTTTACGTATGATTCGCTTCGGTATTGCGTGTATGAATCTTCTTTTATTTAGTTTTAAGTATCAACATTGATAAGTTAAGCCGTTTCTTAAATATCTGCGTGGATCGACACGTTCTAGATATATTCGAGTTATTTGCGAGTTTAAGGTGTTTATCATCTGATTTGTCAAAGGAAATCATGGTAAAATGATAACTTTTAATGCAATTAAGTATGGAAATTAAAATATTCAAATAATATATTAAGTCGTCATCACAAAGTATTACAACTTATCGTGTTTACGCGGTTACGTCATCAAGTGCAGTATGAGAAATAATGTGAATGTGACGTAGAGACGCGCTCACGAGTTCCGTGCGCCTTTCATTATGTAATTAACTTACTATGCGGTAATACAACGGGTTTCCGCAACTGATTACACTGGCGCACTTCGAAACTGAAAATACTAACGTTTTAATTTTTTTTTATATTAAGAACAATTAATTAAGTATTGTTGAAATAGGTACTTGGCGGTACCTAAATTGGTGACTAACGAAACTGGTTTTATACTTGATATTGTGATTTATGTCACCGATATGGGTGAATGTCCGTAGTAGGGGCCCGGTACATAGATTAAGAAGAAGTGTGAGCAAAGAGCTGTCTTTTATAAGAATACAAAATAGTCGATATTCAATTACCTATCTGTCCATAATATCTGGATAAGACAGCAGATAAATTAATAAGAAGTAAAACGTAAATGTTCGGACATTTCGACAGTTGCTAGGTAATTAGGTAAAATATAAACTGAGAATAGCCGTAAAAATTATACGATTTTCAGTTGCAGCAAGTTCCGGATTGTACCAATTTCAAACTTAACTTCAAAAAACATGCAACAGATAGCTATCTCTTTCTATGTAATAGTGATTCGTTATAAAAGAAAGACATGACACTTATTTCAATTATCATACTCAAATTCTCCATCTCTGCCTCGATAATCAGCGGCGTCCAAATCCGACGGACACACAGTATCTACTGCTCAATTATTGTTTATACATTCGTTTGTCATTAGTCACGGTTGCCAATACTGACGGCATATTTGTGTTGAACGGCTTTCTTCAAGGCCGGCCGTTTCAAATAAATCGCTTATTATACACGTGCCTCTTTATCCTCGACGCAATAACAATACCTATGCGGTTCGAGTGCATGAACTAAATGCAGTTAACTAAAATTACACGGAACTAGAAGCTTCTATGTTTGTTTGCATAAGGCAGTGTAATTGGGTTTTGATTTATGAATTTTCAATTGCTGCGTTAAATCGATTCAGAATTAATATATTACTTGCTGCTCCGGCCCATTTACAGTCCACAAGGCCCTGGTCTCTCGCTGTAATTTAGAATAAAACTTGGAACATATTGCATTATGCTGTTCTTGTTGATAAGGTTTGGTGGTTATACGGCTAAGTTTAAGAGGTTCTTAGTTCTTTGATGTCCCGGTAATAAGGATTAAAGTTCACTCTGAGGTACGGAATTGCTTCAGATATTATCCATCCAAATCACGAATGCACCTGCTTTCTGCTTGATTTATATATACAACTTTTCACTCCAGTTACTTTACAGTTTTATAAATATTGAAAACTGCTAGTTCGATAGATGACTATGTTACAGAGAGCGATGAAACAAATAGATTTAATAAGCAAACATTATAAACGTGCGAATACTATTATACCAGAAGCAGAGATAAATTAGCTCACTTTTAGCCGTGAAATGGCCACGTTTCGTGGTTCGTTTTTGATACTGTTCAGTAAGCAGGTTTACGACACAAGCCAAAATCACAGTTGGTGACATTGCAATCTGTCAACTGGTGTCTGGGAGACTGTTTCCACGGCTCTGCGGACCTACTTCTGATTAATTGTGAGGCACGATTTTAACGGTTGATTTGATACTTCAATAGTATATTCAGTAATCGTGAACGTTCACTGGTGAACTTATGTAGAACGATGTGTATTATAATTAATTGAGTTCTTGTGTCCAATTGGGTAAAGATTTTTGTCTTTTTTACTTATTATAATAAAAAATAAACACTAACACACTCATACCCCCACAGTAGGATTCCCTGTGTCGCGAAACAATAAATTATCTGACACATATGTATCTGCCCCGGCCGGGAATCGAACCCAGGTTCCCTCGCTTCGCAGGCAGGGTAGCTACCAACTAGGCTACGGAGTCGTCATTATACGTTGCTATTTGGCCATAATCCCATCTGATGGTAAGTAGAGATGCTGTCTAAGTTGGTGGGCGTACTGAATTAGTAATTGCCTATTTTTAAAGACTCAGCTCTCAATATATTATTCCACTCATTCTTAATAGTGAAGTCTTTGCTGAATTGTATTATGTGACCTGCGCTTGCGAATCTCAATTAGCACGCGCGTGCGTGCTTGTATTTGTATGTGTTTATGTGCGTGTGTATCCTTGTGTTTGTGAGTTTTATTACTTATACATTTACACACACATACACACAAGAAAACTACAAGATATATCTTATAGTTTTTAAATTTTTACAATAGACTCTAATCATAACCAACGATGCTTAAATTTTTTATTTCCTATGATTAAAGTTAAACTAATATAATAACATCTACAATTCTGATATTACAGTTTCACGGACATCTTCATACTGCAGTTTTTTTGGACCATAAGGTAAATTAACAAAAATTTAAGAGTAATCGCGCAATTAAGTTAAACTAAATGAATTGATAAACTTTAAACTAATAACATTGTAAAGTTACGATACAAATAAGGAAAAGCGACTAAAAAAATATTTCATTTACACAAGTTAGTAGAAAAAAAGGGAAATCTGCAGGCATGACAGATAATAAATAAAAATACAAAAACAAAAGAAACAAATAAAACTCATATGTTGATAGTTCTCGCTTCCACGAACCCGCAGTGTCCCTCGAAGGCCTTACATATACACTTCGCTCACCAGCGAGTGCCCTGGGACGTAATATATGGGTCATAAAATCATAAGTTGTCAATGGACATAATTTCCAAGTCAGTTGCATAAAATGCAGCGTTGAGTTACAAGTCGAGTCGCGAGCGGCCCGCCGATTAGTCACTGAAACATTCCCCGCGCGCCGATCCTCTGTGCGGGCCGCTTTGAGCTAGGGTTGCCACTAACGCTTTAAAAAAAACAAAAAATTACCATATCTTTTCATATTTCTGAATTTAACTTGATTTTTATCACTTCAGTTGCCTTTGTTTGATTTTTTCAATTGTAATGTTTACTTACAATGACCGGGTTCCATAGTTTAAGGGTACTTTTTTGAAGCTTCCATCCTATTACTTGTAAACTATTTGTTTTATTTTCACTGGTTTGTGTTAAAAATATAAAATCAAAACTAAAAATAAAAATAAAACAACAAAAAGTACCTAGACGTCACCGGGGTGGATTTTACTAAAGTAACAGTTTAACGATTTTTACAGATAGGTTATTAAGTAAATATGAATATTAATGTAATTTTAACGTCAATTCGATAAAAAATGTTGATGTATAATAATCGGATTGCGGAGGATATGTGGCAACCCTACTGAGAGTGAGCGGAGACAAGGAGATGTAGTCAGACTCGTCTTGTTTCTGCTTCTTCTTTCTTTTGTATTAATAGACCTTGGATTTAGTGAAAACATTTAATTTGTATCTGTTACTCTAAAGCTTTACAGTAGAACTGTAAACAGTTCTTCAAATTGAATATATTCACAACATGTAAGTTATAACTGAATTATAAAGGTGTGTAATAATGGTAATATTAACTATTACTTATATTATATTCGGTGATAATTCATAAAATCAGATGAAATCCCCCCCCCCCCTAAATCGTAAGAGAAGAATTCATCACATTGAGAGACAAAAAATGAGAACAACACTACATGAAGTGGATATGATTTCATCAGATCAAGTCTTTATTACATTTGTGAAAACCACATACATACAATCCGTTTAAATCATTTCCATGTATCCATTTCCTCATCATGTTGTTAAATCTATTGTATTAATTAATACCCCTACTAACACTTTTCAAATATCTTGTTATAGTTTTATAAAATGTATAAATATTATATGACTACTATACTAATTACAGAGCATTTTTAAATGGTTCTGCTTTGATTCATTTCGTGTTTCTTTGCGTTTTGTCTATCATCGTGATAGTGCATACGAAAAACCTGATAAAAGATTACCGAGAGACATTGATAAGATAGACACGTATTGTGTTACTAATATTTCGGCGATTTCTATATTTATATTTATTATAACCACTGATGTACCTACAGCTATTGAATAAATTATCTATCGTTTATACAAAGTGATATGATTTAAAAGAGAAAATATATATAAATAATATTTAAATCCGTAATTACTATTTGATTTTGAAATGTTTTTGCATTATACTTATTATACTTTCAAACAATTACTGTCTTTAAAGGATTTGTAGAAAATAATTATAACATTTATCTATTTAAGACTATGCACCTTAAATCATTACAGAAACAAAGGTAGGCTAAAATTTAAAAAAGTATGCTGTTTTTTGCAACAATAGACCTCATGGTCAAATCATACTTAGCTAAGTATTATCTCAAAACTTTACATCCATTTGCAGATTAAGTTAAATATAACAAAAGTCCAGTATCATCTAACTTAAATTTTGTTCATTTCCCGGCTATTTAACTTTGCAATACCGATTAGTGAACGCGATGTATCGTATTCGTATCGCCGATCGCAATGATTGATATCCATAACCAAAACAAACAGCGCTTGCCACTGGTGTTGTGCTATGTAGAGCACATCGGGCGGGCTCGGTGTGGCGCGAGCTTTACGCGCTCCGTGCACAATCGGCATCTGCATAACTGAACCGCTCCGTTCTCATTAGCCGCCCGTTACCCCGACCCGTCCCGCCGCGCGCCGAACGGGATCGGACGACCTCGCCAAAGCGAGCGCTGTGCAGAAGCTCCATTAGGTATAAAGTGTCCTATAATACAGTCACCAGATTTAATTAATAGCAATCAGTGTGAGTTACATTTAATTTCTACATTTTAGTGAGCGGAGTTGTGAAGATTATTTCCAAGTTGAATCGAACGAGTACAAACATTTTTTTTATGCAAAGGAATATAAATGCTATAGGAATGCTCGATTAGTCCTTTGGGGGCCGTCTAAAGTATGAGGATGGTAGTGAACCAGGCTTTCTTAAACGTGGCATAACAATACCAATAATAATATTAATTGCATAAATATTATATTTATAGTAGAATCCTAATACAAAGAATCCTTATACCTATATTTTTATAACATCCTGGTCTGCAGCCATGGATTTGAAACCAGTATGCTAGGCCGCCTCAATACAATAAAAAATTATAGTGTCATAATCTGTTTGGAAGTACACGTAACAAGGTATGTACATATTCAAATTAATATGTAAC
>DWPA01001500.1:0-18385 GCA_018251375.1 Calpodes ethlius | reverse complement strand
TGTCTCTATAAAAATATAATAATCATAAAAAAACTACGCGAGACACTTTACTACATCGGCATTGCTATTACTAGGTACTGAGTTCTAGGGATCTTTACTATTGGTGAACAAATGGAACCCTCATAAATCAATTAGTTAGTTTAGTAGCTGAATGGTTTTCTGTAAATTATTGACAAAATGCTAAGATTCACTGGATAAGTGGATGATTAGTGGTCAAGGAAGAAGAGAAAAAATAAACTCTTAATCTTTTAACTTTCCCGGAAAATTTTGCGCTAGGCAGACTTAACGAAAAGGTAATAAAATAAGTAATGATAGGAAAAGTTGTTTTTTTTTCCATAGGATAGAAATAGAAAGGCAAGGAGTATTTATTTATTCATACAAGAAGAAATTCGTTGGAATTTAATTAAAATTTTATCATCCATCTAATTTTATCATCAAAAAGACATTTTGCCTAAATTAATTTCAACTCATATATTTTCTTCATAACTCTGCCATAATCCCAATAAGTAATTCACTGTACTACATAAAACATTTAACTTAAGGTCAGCTGAACCGGGAGCAAAAGATGACCCTAGATTAATGTCGTTAATATTATGAAAAGCGTCATGAAGACGAGGACGTGTGTAAGTAAGTGCTTACTATATCAAGGCCATCGCATTTAACAGCAGTAGCCGCTACTCTGTGAGCAAAGCCTCTGTCGTAACCCGATAATGAAGTAAGCGTTAATATTAGACTAAAATCTAGGCCTAAATATACGTATATTTAGCACATTGAAGTTAAAATTATATAATCAAATAGTTATTGGTTATCTTATGTATGAAACATTTTTGATTCTATCTTTTCGGATAACTACTTTTTCATAGAGGAAAAGAAAAAAAAATCAGCGAATCTTTTGAATGAATACTAAAGATTTGGTATTTGATTACTTACTTGAACATTTGTTCATATGTGAACTTTACGAATAAATTGTGGTAATCGAGTAAATTATTTTATATTACATATACATATGTAGAATGTTATCTAAGTACTATACGTTTCGTTATTACGATCAATGGACCTATTAAAATCACTATGATTCCTGTTTTGAGTTCGAAATTCAACCGTAATTCATAACATCAGTAGGTACGTCACAATGAGATTGTTTAATATATTTTTTATAAATAAAAATATTTGTAACACATAACTATTATTAAAAAAATAGGCGTTCTGGACTTCTTCGTGTAATCTTTACACCAAATGTCTAATTGCATTATTTTTATAAAGGGGTACAAAGGATTTCCCGCATAATATAAAAAAAATGTTGTGATGCTTCCAACTCGTAGGACGAAGTGAATTACATAATATTATTCTAAACTTAAATATTTAAAAAAAACTATTTTTGGAACCAAAACTTACAATACCTTCTCGTAATATCACGCCAGATATTATTACCCTTGAAATTCCTTACATTGGTAATCCAGATAATTAGTAAAGGTAACTTAACCCAAAGTGAATATAATAACTGCGTAATTACTCTTTGGCCTTTCGGTAAATTACACGAATTTCGACCTCTGAAGGATTAGAGAAGCTCTTATGTCTATGATGTAGTCCTGTATATACACATATAATTAGATAGTACAGGTTCTCGCTTCATATCAGGAAAGTTATCTCAGTGGGTAAATATGGTTATATTTGAAAAAAATTTAAACTGTTTTTTTTAAGTTGAGATATCTGTTTCATTTCTGAATAAAATTAAACAAACGTCAATTTTTAGCCCAAGTTTACTGAAATCTAGGAATAAAACCAGCATACAAATTCACCTGCTCCTGATATTACTTAGTGAGAATACACATAAATGCACAGACACAAAAATACTAGCAAAGAGACTTTATATTGTAATGTAAAAATCGTTTTTATTTTATCTCATAATAATATTTTGTCTCAAGTATTTTCCCTGTACTGTCATAGACCAGTTGTAGATTTATTTTAGTAGGTATAATATATTGAAATACAAATATCCTAACCTAACACAAGATTTAATCTAATATCAATCACAAACCCCTTTGAAAGTAACAACAAAATATAATAATTCGCGGGTTTTTTTACTCCTACCGCCTCCCCCTCTCCCCCTTAAAGTCTTAGATAGCATCCGTTAGAGAATATTAATCCAATTTGAGAAAAACTGACCATTACTAATATATCTTGTGGAGAGACCAGCATCTTTTAGTGGACCAGCAATGTATTGCAGGCAAAGCTGTAATGACGATCCAGCAGCTCAGTTACCCTGCCGTACATGGGTAGGCGAGGTAATGTTGTTCGGTAGCGGAAAATGGACCCCGGATCCGATTTCCGGCCAGGCCTTTAATGTGACAGATAAATTTGTTATCGTGTATTCGGTGTTGTTTATGGATGATGAAAATTAACCGCATTTCATGATTTGTTTTAGTGACTATGTAAATACTCTAAATTTAAATTAATAACGAATAGTTTGAATCCATGAATAAAGCAAGTCATTGTTACTGTTTTCCTGGTAAAAACTTTAAATTTCAGTTTAAACACTCATAATTAAGTAATGACGCATATTTCAAGTGCATAACAATGATGATAAAAACCATACTTTAAAGGATCTTACGAATATTTTAGTCTGCTTCGAGACCAAATTATAATTCGGCAATCGAGACAAGATAAAAACGTAACACTGCAACTTATAAAAAATCAACTGGAAACCCTAGCAATGTGAATTTAATTCCAAAATATAAGGGTAAGGAAATGAAAATCACATTTTAAGATCGTATTATACTTTACTCGGAGTATGCCCGAAAACGATTTGAATTCGGTATGGTTTTCGATTTGATTCCGTTTTTCATTAGTATTCAATGTGGAAATGACCTTTAACGAACTATAACCTTTATCCATATTTTTAGTACTTCTACGTGACTAGCAAGTGTTTTTCTAGATAATTCCTGTTTTAATTACCTAAAATATTCGGTACCTGTAATGTGGTCACCAATTTAATTATTTTTTTTATTAATTTATTTTATTTTCTTTTCACGGTGACATTTCGTTATTGTTAAGAATTAGAAGAAAAAAGAGCACGTTCATTAAATGCTTCATTGAAAAGTGTCACGAAAATTTTAAAATATTTTTTACGGATTTTCTTTCTTTGAAAACAATACGATTTTTTGATATAAAACTTTATTTTTCAGGTATTCTGTTTTTACAAATATCTGTACTTCACAATGCCTCAATGCTAGAATTGCGTTTTCTATTAACGATACATTTTATATTCGACCTCGCTGGCCAAGTGCGAATTATAAGTTAATAATATTAAATAATACTTCGATATCATTATGAAACACTCAGGTAAGTAATGTTCCTATCAATAGCTTATATTTTTTAGCGCACAAAAAGTTTGTGTTTTTTTAATCCTTAAAGAGATATGAAAAACTATATAAAGGCTATTAACCAGATTCGAACAAGAGATGAATAATTATTACATCAATAGAGATCGAATCTAAAGTCATCTCACTCGCGCAATCTAACACACCATCCATATGCACATGCACACTTCTCATTGTATTTTTGTCCCCGTTATAATACAACACTTATAGCTGTATCGATTAACGTACATGAGGGACAGAAAGTACTGCGTACGTATAATCTCCCTTACATCGAAGACACGACGAACATCAACGGATGGGACATAATATGCTCTTTGAAATTGATCATACACCGTGCGTGGGCCGAATATGTTCTTAAAGGGGTTTTTTGGTTCAGGATACAATTGTCTGTGCAGGTCATTAATGTTTCAATTATCTGTATGAGACTAATGGCAGATTCAACGAAACTTGTTGGATAAAGTGTCATAATTGATTGTCCTATCTTTCGTTTGGATGTTGTCACGATAATGAGGAGTGTTGATTCTTTATAATCCGGTAAAATTAAGTTCACATAAAATCTTCAACTACCATTTCTAAACGTTGTATTTTAATTTTGGTTGCTTTATATGTGCTTTCATCAATTATTAGTCAAGTATTCTAGGAATTGTTACTCAGATAATAACTTGGTCGAATCCATCTAAAGACCAAATAATTTAACCTTTCAGACTGTTTGAAAATATTGAAAATTATTTGCTATTAATCGGACAAAACAGACATGCAGTTCAACGCACCGAAGATAATAAAACATTGTATATAACTGAACCTCACTTTAATATCATGAATTTATAAAAAGATTATCTACCAGAATCCCTATTCTAATATTTACACAATTACGACACAAGCAGCCAACATCAAAGCCGAATGCTTTTAACGGATTGTGATCATAAGGTACTTTCAAAGGTTTATCCGAGGTATAAGGTTTGTTACTTATTGTATTAATATTTTGTAAGGCTTGAAGATTACATCATTCAAATATATGTCCATCCATCTATTTTTATTAATAAGAGAGAGATATAACTATTTACTTATTATTCAACTTGATCTAACCAGGAGAAAAAGTTAGTTTGGTCTCAAAGTTAGGAATAAACTTATACTGCAGAATCGTTTGAAGTTATCGATCGGACAAAAATCTTGCAATACCTTGATAGTTAACCCTGTTATAAATTCGGTTTATCCTTCTAACATTGAGTTGATTCGTTTAAAGAGTGTTGAAGTAGACACTCACTTACCTATGACATACGAGTAGCCATCGAGGGTTAGGACGCATTTTCTCGGCGCGCCCGACGCAGATCTATGTCTGTGCCCCCTGGGTACGGCACCCAACGCCCTCCCACCTCCAGGATCACTATGACACTTGTGTACAAGCTCCTTATCGTTCGCCAAATTACTGTTGCCGTCGATAGAGCCCTGCCTGCTGCCCTCCAGCAACGCTTTCCCGCGTCGCATCATCACATCATACGCTATCTCCACCAGTTCACTAATATCCACTTCTGTTTCACTCACTTCACTCTTCACTTCACCAGACAATCCGCCTTATTTACGTGACACGTGACTCGTTAGTGATCACTCAAATACGTTAGATATGTTTATTTCAACAGTATGTTTTGATATGTAACAGATCTTGTCATAAACAATGTACATAGTTCAGACGTTTTCATTGGTTCACTGGTATAAATTACGAATTATTACCATAACAGACCTATTTTTAACTGTTTTACGTTCTGAATTTGTTTTTTAAATTGTATATTTTTAATTTTTATTGTAACATACACAGTTGAGGTTGTCGAATTCGCCAAGAAAATATTGCAGTTCGGGAAATCTTTCTTTATGACATTATTACCCATCAACCAGATACAAATATACAATTTTCTACAAATTTTAATCCTGCTTTTAAAAGCTTTTATATTGGAAGAATGATTTAAAAATGTAATGTACTTTTAATCTACATCCTCTCTAGGATGACTATTCTTAGATTATTTTAGGATTTTTATTTATATTGAAACATGTGAGTTGCTAGAAAATGATGTACATGTTGTTAGATACCTACTCGAATCCGGGGTACAACTAAGTCCGAATAGAACTTAACTCTTTGAAACTTGAAGTAACTAGTTACAAATGCAGGTAATCCTCTTATAGACTCGTTCAATGAAATTAGTTTGTCAGTTGAATGGTTAGTGAGACCACGTTACTTAAAATGAAGTTAGATTGAAAACAAGTATGTGGACTATTTGTCAATTCTGAAACTTATAACGCATGGATATTTAATTTCTTAACACCACGTAGGGCTAATGTTAAGCATGCGAGTAGAACATATCTACGTGTGCGTTAATATATTGTATACGATCTTCGACACGCACACATGTGTAAAAATGAGTTTATTTTATCAATTGCAAGTATCTGACCGATAATTATAAAGAGTATGGGGAAATTTATTTTTATCTATACAAGACAATATCATTAAGGTAGACTTTAAAGGCTTTCATGAAATGGTCACACATTATGTACGCCTATTGCTATTCGAAGCGTAATTCACTATGAATCTAAATGACAAATGTTCTATATATTTTTTTCTATGATACAAGTGTTAAATAATATATTGAATGAGTTGCAGGTATTTTGTTCATAATAAGAATACTTTCAAGTTAAATGTAATCAAAGTAGTTATGTTGAAGATTAGCATAAATTATGTATTATCTTTAATTAATTACTTTAACAGTGATTTTTGTTCATGGATTAACGAATACTAAACATAGTTTAACAGGAGATTTTATGACTTCATTCGTGGAACAACAATGTTCAATAATATGAATATGTCGATAATTTTACTGCATTCAAATACACATTAGTTACATGATAACCGTTATGGAGTGGGATGATATCGAATGCTTTTGAAATCTTTTTAACCACATCGTAAACAACACGTTTATGGTTCACGGTTCGCAGTTTACTGACTGTGTTTACGTCACTTAGTTCGGCTTGATAACTTTATAAAAATAATTAATCGGACTATAATTGCATGGAAACTTATTATGAGTGCGTTTTTATTAAAGTGTGTAAAATTTATTCGTGGATACTAATGAATTTTAAGTTTAGAACGATATTATTGAAGTTTACAATTTTATTCGATTTGATAAATTTTATTATGTGTCTTAATTATTATTTAAGTTTTGTTCGTTTTTACAACATAGCGATAAAACTGTTTTATCTTATTAATAAATGCTCGTTTATTTCAGTAAAATATACACTGAACATTTAATTGTAACACATTACAAACTTGAATTGAAATGTTTACTATCATCTGTATTGAGATGTTTTTGTAAATTTATAGTTCGTATTTTTATAATGTACATCTGCTGGTAAATGTTTTGGATTATAAAAAACGTTGGCGCCTTCAGCCATCTTGAATTGTAAATATTTTTATGTTTGCTTATGTTATGAATGATTCTGCGAAATTCAAGTCGGTTTGTTTTCAAAAGGCAATTAAAAGATATTTTATTACCAATAAATACAAAATATTTTTATATGACTGGCCAGTTCGTTTCGAATCCCTTATTAAATTAACGGCTGTGTAGACAAGGAACTCTTTGTGTTACGAAAACCTAACGAACTATGCTAACAAACCCCGACTAGTGAACCTTTGTTCGAAAATGTACCGCGAATTTTAGCAGAGGTAGCCTGTGAAATACTAATTAAACGGTTTGTTTCATTCACGGCAACTAGCTGAACAACTCGAAACTATGGTCAAAACACACTAAATCTGTATTGAATTTTTTTTTCCTCCAAACACGTCATTATTTATCCAACTTCGGGAACACCATGAAATTGGTGTTTGGTTCGGCGGAGGTGGAAACACGGAAATCTATTTTCACGCGACGATTGTTGTTTTTCCGCCAGAGCACCGCACACGGGGCGCCCATAAAACATTGCGTCATGCCCCATCAGGGGTGGGGGCGCCCCCCATTTGTAAACAGATTGTGACGCTGTCCGTCGGACTATTCCAAATCGCCGACAACAGGTGGTTCCGATCTTGTTCCGGCGTTTGGTTCGACGGTTCGTTGTAACACTTATTTTTTTTTTATTTCAACGCAATTTTTTTCTTTTTTTTTTAACATACCACAGATATGTAAACGGACATAAGTCGGACGGAGGTGCGTACGAAATCGGTTATGGCGGCATCGCGATCCCACGTCTGAACCGCGTGGAGGCCTGCGCGCTACTGCCGCCGGTTCTAAGCGAAGCACATGCTGAGCCCTACAGGTAGCTTCTGATCTGGTCCCTTCTTCCAAATTCTGTTTCTAGGGGTGGCTCAATTAACTCTCAAGGACGGAGGCTAAATATACTTCATGTCTCTAGGCGGCACAGACGACTCTTTACGCAAACGTACGCACGTACTTTCTGAAAAATAATTATACGCCAATTTTCTTAGGCAATATTTATCTAAGTATGAATGGGATTGTTATGTTATCCTTATGTTGTATACTTAATATATTATATATTTTTAATTTGTTGGTTATATTTCTGTTACGTTATTTTAAACTCAATAAAAATGAGTTAAAGTATAATATTAATTAATAAATAAAGACTAACAGGTGATAAATAAGTTTAAAATGTCTTGGGACTAATTTAATCTAAGTATAATAAAACTGTCATTAAGCGATGTCCATCCATGGAAGACATTTTAGATAAAGTATTATAAGAATTATTAATCAACGCTTTCTTGTTCGTTCCCGATACTCTCAAAATCAGTTACCCCGATTTGGACGCGGATATTATATTAGTATTGTACTAAGTTTAGAAAGTATCATATATCAATTTGATGAGTATCGTCTAAACATGTCATCATGTATGGGACCTGACGCGTTAACTATAATGGGTAATAAACATTTGTCCATATGTTCTGGTTAGTATTTCATTTCGAATTTACACAGCTTTGTTTGCTTGCATGTTACATTTTTGTCCATTTTTCGGCTACTGGAAACACAAACGCGATTGCGACTGAGCGCTCTGTATTCGAGCGTGTTCCCAGGGGAATAGCTGAATTGTAGATACTGACGATCAAAGATATTACTCTGTGCTGATACTATCTACGTATTTATGTACTTGTATATTATTCTTACTGACGCATAAGATATTGATCTACTAATTAAAAATAGATAATGATAATTATAATTTGGTTTAATCGTGGGATGCATTAAGTTCAAAATATTTTGATTTTAAAATTTTAACATAAACTTATCAATCTATTGATTACAATATACATAAGATTGGTTTCAATATAGAATAACTGGTATATAATATACATATATACTAACTAATTTATATACTAATACAAATATTATATATATAAATACTTAGTTTCGTAGATGGCAAAAAGCAGTGCTGAGGCCTAGGGTCTTTTTGTGATTTTTTTTTATATTCACCGCTTTTATAAAATAAGTTACAAAATAATTCTTCTACTCATATACACGGACTTAAAATCCCATACTTAGTTAAGATCACTTAATAGCATACAGTTCGTGAATGGTGCGGTTTAGAGTGCGTCGTTTGTGATAATGAGTTTGAAACAAGTTTAATGCGATTATAATGAGTTTGATATTAAGCTGATTTGAGTATTATATGTTTTTTACTTCCTCATAATATTACAGAAGACAAAAAGACTCCATCCAACTTCATATTAGTTCAATTAAGCCGCGGTTAAGGAACGATAGAACCCTTATCCTCCCTTATTATTATTATGAAAAAATTATCGATACTTTTTTATATTTACACACTCATAGCCCCACACTAAGATTAGATACAACACATAATGATTCCATCATTCATCTCATTCCTGACCCTTGGACGGTTATCCGCCTAATGGCTACCTTCTCATACGGCCATTTTCAATATTCTATCTATCCATTAACCTCAATTTAGTTACCTAGCAACTGTTAAAATATCAGTGTTTATTATTATTTTATCTACTAAATTGACAGTTGATAGATAGATTAAAACGTCCGCTACCGTGAAATTCTTTTAACGGCAAAGGCTCTCTAACAATCATTTATTTTTAAACTTAAAGCTTAATGACAAAGTCCACCAGACATTACCATCCATCCAGATATCCACCAGACATCCCTATTTTATGCCTTAAGGGAGGAAAGTTATGACTAAAAGTTACTGTATCCATCCAAAAACTGCACCGAATTATTATTATTAGCGTTTTATTTACTTTGCTACGTATTTAGCGAGTGCTCACAACCAAGTTCGGATTTGATAACTGCTCCAATTTTGTTAAAAATATAAAGCAACTTAAAAGCAAAACTCTAAATCCTCTTTATTCTTCATCCCGAGAGAAATTAAAAAGTACTTGAAAACAGAAAAAAGTACTTATAAGTAATTATGTTACCTCATTTACATGCCTAATTTGGAGTTTCTGGTAAATATAGTCGAGGAAATAAGGCCTCTTTTAAATGAAGATATAAATCCTGGTTCTTCCCTTCTTATTGGGAATTTCTTAAAATCCTGCCTTAATACTTGCACACATTATTAAAAACTACACATGTGGAAAGCTTTCTAGGTGAAAAAGATTTGAACTAGGCGATTATACATATGTTGTTAGGTTAGGACTTCTCTATTAATTATAATTAGAATAGTTATCTGTACATCTGAAACGATATACTTTTATCTTCTTAAAACAAAAAAAGCTATGCAGTAGGTACTATGTAGAAAAATAACAACTTTTTTTCGAATTGAGAACACTAAGGTTCGTCAACAGATAACAAATAAAAAAATAAAAATTGTTGATAAATAGAAGAGAATAAGGGCTTTCTTTTACCCTATTTTAAAATTCTGTCTTTCTCTTTCGCTCTTCTTTTTTAGTAGACATAACCTTTGTTGTTACTGATGCCCATGGGCGCTTGAAGCCACTTATCATCAAGCGGACCGCCATTTTGTTAGCTATTTACATTAAAATACTTCTCTTTCTCAAATATACTAGAATAATTATCGACGCGTTGCCGGTCTAGTAAGGGCGTATTCTTTCTTTGATTACTGCCTCTCTAACACCGCAAAGCCGTACCGCAATCACATATATTTGGTCCACAGTTTACCCCAAAGGCGTAGTTTAGTCGAAGAAGATTTAGGAGTTCATTTAGCGGCAAGGGTTACATTGTCGAATATCAGCAGCCATATAATTACGAGTTATGTGTTCTCGTCCCTTTATAGTTCGACATTTCACTGTTATTTATTATAATAAAACTATCTATTCAATGTTTACATATCTAGAAGATGTTTGAGAAAGAATATGATTGAGTGTGTGTGTGTGTGGTGTGTGTTTGTTTGTTTGTGTGTGTGGATGTGTTTTTTTACAACAGAAATTGGTACCTAACTGTGTTTTTTTCAAATAATTATCTTCATCTTACCAAGTAGTCTTAAGAAGTTTCCTTGGAATGGTAGCATATTATGTATGACTATTGCGGTTCAACCCCTGGACTCTCCTGTCAATTAAATGCTTGGTATTTGCCATTCCATCTAGTTTTCCGCATACGACACTCCCTGCCTGTAATATCTATCTAAGTAGGTTGATTAAAGGCTGACACGTTTATTGTTCTCAAAGCAATACAATACTATACGGCGTTTAAAAACAAAAAAAAACATTTTAATAATTTAAATCATCCAACATTAAGTCGAATACATATTAAATAAAACTATTTATTATTTTATGCACAATAATACCAAGTTAAGTTAATTAAATAAACAAATAACAGCTACGATATCCTATATAATACACGTGAAACGACACTTGGCTGGCTTTCAAATTGAAAAAAAACATGATGCTGCAATGGTAAGATACTTGAATTGTGCAGTTAAGTTAACTAACTTGCACGAGATCGCTAGAAAAATATTTTTATGTACATATTAGAACGTTATCAAGCAACACGAGTAACCAAATCACGAAAAGGCCATTTAAATTCAGTATGGCGATAAAACGAATTGTTGAGGTGAAACGCAACACCGGCACGCGACCGACGAGTATATTGTAGTAAATACATAAGGGAGTGGCGTGGAACCATGCTAATTTAGCTGCAGTAGAAATAAACACTTCCAAAGAACCTGCATTTCGACAAAATTAAACCGCATTGAAGCTAAAGTTGAGAATTCACTGCAACCACTGAATGGACTAAAGTTTCTTTATTTCGTACCAAGTTAAACGTTTGCATTTCTATTTAAAATAAATTGGTCAGGTTTGCATTTTATTCGCGTGGGTTCAGGTTGTACGGTCTTAATGTATATAGTAATCATCATCAGACTTAATATCGTCTTTATATTGCTTAATAAAACGTTAATTGACAAACAACGGCCAAGCGAATCTACTGGATCTATCCACATGAAATTTTGCTCAAAGATTTCCAAAATGATGAACACTACGACGGGATTTTTGAAAATTCGTTCGAAATCAAAGGACGTAGGAGTATAATCACAACCCACAACTGTCCCACTGCTGGGCTCGGGTCTTCTTACACAATGTGAGGGGTACAGGCCATAGTTCACCACGCTGCACTGGCCAAGTGCGAATTAGTGGACTTCACACACCTTCGAGAACATTATGAAGTACTATCAGGTGTGGAGGTTTCCTCACGAAGGTCGTAGTGGCATTATTTTTATAATTTATAATATTATAAGCGTTTTATTTTGGAAAAAAATACTGATATTTGTGAATATTGAGTTTTATAATATAATATTAATAGATATTTATCCACATCATAATATGCTTTGGAAACAAGATTTTGTTGTGTCCAGTTCGTAATTCCATCTTTTACTTTATTGTTAGTCTAATACTTTTTTATCGATATTCTTTCCGCGAACGAAGTCGCTGACACAAGCTCATATTGTAAAAGAAAATACATATATTTATCTGTAAATTTATGGGCTAAGTGATAATGTACTATAAGAATAAAGAAAAATATAAATATTACTTGCATTTCTTATAATGAATTAAACTCTCAAGACACATTCGAGTTTATTTCAAAACCTTACTGTTTAAATTAACGTTAAAATTCAGTTTTATTTATGACAAATAATTGAGTCTTGTAACTTCTATACTAACACAAACACAATATTTTACATCAATATAATTATGTCTATACTCAACTACAATTCCATTGATGTTATCATTAACTAATTATCAGTCTATTAATTTTTCTTTTCACGACTAATTAACTTAAGCATATAACATTGAGTCATCTAATTGTTCAATTGTTATAATATAATATGACAGCATACGACTACAATTTTCTGATAATGTCATTAATTACGACACTATTACTCTAAACGTGAGGTAAGTAAAATATGTATTGTATTCTTTAAATATTTCTTCATTTTAAAGAATACATTGCGATAGTATTCTTTAGGCGTAAACACAAATTGTAACCTCGCGTGTTAAGAGGTCGTTTTAACCATCCAAAGTATCTAAACAATATGTTACATCGCTTTACAGCGGTACAAATTCAGTAAAGACATCTTTAATCTCGAAGGGGAAGTAATATGTATTACTTACGTCTGAATATATTACGGTGTACTACACAGGTTATCGACTTTTTGTTTTAGTTCTATTTATAACTATTTTACTTTGTTTACGCTTAAAGTTTGGATTTTTATAAATTCTTTATTAAAAAATATATATAGTTATAGTTTAAAGACTAAAATATACTACTACTAGTTCTGAACTAACGTACAAACTCAAGAGTTTATCATGAATAATGCATAGTTTGTGTCATAACCAGGCAAATGAACCTAAATTCGAGGAGAGGTGAACAGTTGAAGAGTTTCATTGTTCACCTCAATCATTCAGTTCACCTCATAAAGATACATTGTCATCTGAACTAAATCTGTGTGTCTTATTTCAACTTCATAAGACAATATGAAGTAGTTTTAATTCAGCTTGCACGATTTGACACAAACAAACATACAAACAAACTAACAAACATTGCAAGTGAAATAGAGGATTTAAAAAACGAAATACTATCATACAAACATAACTTAAACTTTTACTACCTAACTAATGATAACATATTGGAACTTGAGTAATCTAAGTAGATAAATTGAGTTAAATTTTTTAATAGTTTATTGCGCGCCGGTGATGAAAGACATCAAGAAATTTATTTTTGTCGTCAACAAGACGCTCCCAAAGGTGTGTTCAACTTGCTGTGCACGCTGATACAGCGTAAGAAATTTATTAACCTCCCCTGTTATTCTGAGAGGATTACCGAATACAGCAGTGGGACGTTTTTGATAAGGGGTTAAGGATGTAGGCCTTTTTCCTATTTTATTATTATATTTTTTGTCATTCGCAAAGGGGGTTAAATAGGGAGTAAAAGTTTTCTATGTCCAACAGCACCTCTCTAAAACACCGTAGAAGCAAGAAACTTACGTATACGTGTATTAAAACATTATTACATTACTTTCAACTTACATTTGAATATGAGTATAAAACTTGAAATTTATACTACAATATTATAGTTGTAAAAATGAGGAGTCCAAGTTTGTATGAAAATAAAAATAACATTTCTGCAGATGAAACGAAGCGTACCAATTAGTAGATATAAAATAAATATAGCATAATAAATAACTCAAGAAACTGACTATCTCTCGTCATTTTCGGTAACGAGGGACACGAGCTCTGAACCACAAAATTCAATTACATTTGAATGACAACGAGCGTTCTATTAACGATAAAGTTTTATGTCGACAAGAATGTTTACTTTATATTCTAATTAGATGCTTTGTACATGTCAATTTTATAAATTAAAAAAATGTCTGCTTGCTAATTATAGTTTAAACTGTATTACAATTTACGACCTGCGTTTTGTGTAAATAGCCGCAAACAAGGTGCTGATCCATCTAATGGTTCGTGCCTCTGGCGACAGACATCAGCAATACCTAAATAATTACCGATGGGTTTCTCTGTATCGTGGGTTCCATAAACATACATTAAACCTCACAAAAATCCACCATCAGGGAAGAAACTTTTCATCTTTCATAAATGTCAGTTCTGGCTGAGAATCAAACCCGGGGTATCTTGCTTCGAAGACAGGGTTCCTAACAACTGACCTACAACGCCATCTATAGAATCCTGCCGGAACTATGAGCCACTTTTTTAACAACGAAAATCTTAATTTATAATAACCTGGATCTCCCTCAGAGTCTTCACCAAAACTATTTTCATATCCTATATTTCAGAACAACAGCCTCAAAATGAGCCATTTGACTGTATGTGACTATAGCCTTTAATAAAAGAAGCGTAAATTTTCCCGGTTGAGAGGGTGTTAAGAAAATTTATAACAAATACTAGCACCATAAAGAAGTTACAATTGAAGAGGTGCATAAGGATTAAGGTATTCAAGAAATAGAAGACGAAATACAATGCCATTGACTAATTCTACCATAAGTAGCTGAATTTGGCTAGGATTCAAGTGTTTGAAGATCCTTATAGCCTTAATCTTATTCTTAGCAAAGCCAGTCTCAAAATTCAATTGTTTGTTTATAAAATGAAAAAATAAATGGATAAAAGCAGATCTCTCGTAATAAAATATTACCGAATTGGCCATTTTAAGAATTACGCGATTGTGAGAATTTCCTTTCTGAGAATCGGGCATTAAATGGAATTAGCCATTATGCTGATTGGTTCTTTAAACGTTGAGATGACTGAAAATATAGACCGTTTTGTCACTTCAATTATCTGAATTTGACTGTCGATGCTAAACATAATCTTTCTTTGATTGGACAAAAATATCAAAACACTTTCAAACTTAGTAGGTACCTATCAACTTCTACTAGTGAAGGGTCGTTCTTTTTCAAATGCTGCGTGCATGTTCCTCTAATTGTTTTCATAGTAAGAGTCTACTGACCTTCATGGGCGGCGATGACCACTGATGATGTGTCCCGTCAAATCGTTTGTATACCAATACATAAACTCAAAATTGTTAGAAGCATTTATTTAAGGCAAAAAAAATCATATTATGATATTTGTAGAAACTTTTTAAAGCAAATAGAAGTGAAATATAGTTCAATAAAATTTATGCTAAAAGTACTTTTCTAACCTGAGGAAGCGGTGAATATCTATTGATGATGTAAAAGTAATTATAAACGTTAACTGAGTTTAGAAGTCTCAGGATTGGTAAGAATACTCCTTCTCGTGCCCTGTGAGGACTGATGTAGGAATATGAAAATACAAGAAAAAATTATTAATTCCATAAATTTTAAAAGTAACTACATTTTTATACAATCTCTGTAAAATTAAACACAAAATTAAAGTTAACTATCTAACATGTCGTCTGCAGCTGTACCGAGTACTCATTGCAACGTCATTCAAAAGCTTAAGCACTGCACACTTCAACTCAAAGGCTACTCAATTCACTCACCGATCGTGTAAGTGGCGCCATCTATCTGGAAAGTGGCACTCTTGCACTTCTTGAACACTTTCCCGCTGACGACTTGTCGAGTGGCGCTGCCGTGTGTCGCTGGATTCGAAACGATTTCGCGTCGCACCGTCGCGGCGCTAGTGTCGAATCGGTTTCTCAACTCCTCGAAAGACAAATCGCTCACCAAGTCGGGCGATTGGTCGCGAGGGTTCCGTCGCACTTGCCCGCACGTTATCTGCCCGTACGAAACGTTCTCAGCCGGTTTTTTATCCATGGTCTTTAGGTCACTGTCACAAAACAGTCAGTTTTCACTAAACACACACTTTTTGAGGTTTAACATGATGCTAAGGACAAACAAACGTTGACAGAACGAGATCTACGTAGACATTTATTAATTTACGGGCTTGTATTATCCAGTGGATGGTAAATATATTAAAAAATCAGAACAAGTAAGTTTTATTACAGTTCTGGTAGTTAACTTCCACCATGTTTAATTATCTATTGGTATTGTTCCAAACTTGAAATTTTGAAATCATCTATCATGAAATTCAAAAACAAAAATATGTACTATCACGGATACTTTAAGTAAACCATCTTGTTTTTGATGAAAACGTTTACATAAAACATTAAGATGATGTTAAAATATTCAATGTGATTTCAGATTTTCTGAACAGTTTTATTATTATTAGCTATATAATATGCTAATTACCGTTAATTACTGAATTAATAAACCCCTTTTCGTGGGTGAGAGAGAATGTCTTTACAGATAAAGCTTATTCATATAATTTATGCGCCGTCACGTGTATGCCGGACAATTAACGACTTCATTAAAACATTAATAAATATCATTTTGAATTTAACTAATAAATCTACTTTAATATTAAATTCTCATCGTTCTAAAATTATTATTATAGATTTTAATTTTAATTTTATAATGTTAAAGAACTCTTATTGTTCGATAACTGGTGTATGTGGTGTGTAAAATTTAGGCAAATTTTATTTAATAACACGAATCATTTTATAGAAGATCAAATATCATGATTAAGTTTATTTAAACAATTAATAGCCTATTATTCCTATTCCTCTTGATAATTATATCATGAAATTGTCCAATTTTCAGTCTTTTGCTACTATTAACTGTAATTATGGCACTAATAAACAATAACCGCTCAATAACTATAATTATTATTGTACAAAATTCAATTCAAAAACTCAATACGCAGTATAACCAATTATAAGTTTTTTGAATTTGATATTCTCGATTTCTTCAATAACAGCCGTTATTTTTGTAGCTAAGGTAATATCGTCACAAAGAAAAATATTGGGAAAATTTTGTAGAAGCCATATCGTGATGATATATCAACATTGACACAAGTAAGAAAAATATGACACATAATTAGTTTCTTTAAGTAAGTTTTATATCGATATATTCATATATTAAATGCTGTAAGGACGGTTTTTATTTTATCTATAAATCATTGCAATATAAATATGAATCTAGCATTCGGTGAAGTTAGATTTTACAGAGAAAAAGTGCACAAAGCTATATATTTTAATAAAGAAAATAAAACATTAATTTATTTCAATATAAATTTACACTTTGACAAAATAAATTACAGTCAAATTTCAATCGCAAAGCGTGGCTCTATTTTTTATAAAGAAACATGACGTCATTTAATTAGAAATTCTTGGAGACATTGAAAGAAACGTACGTAAATTTCATGACATTTATATAAACAGAGGAAAGTTAGGATTCTAATTAATTTCTTGTTTCATTTCAAATAAAGAATAAGAAATAAAAGAGAATGTACCTAATTTTCCATGACATGAAAAGGAAAATGTAAAATTTAATGAATCGGAATACTTGTATTTAATTTTTAAGTTGAGATTTTTTTCTATCTAATCTTTTGAAAGTAGCAGTTTTTACACGATATTCTATTATATTTTACTATGCAGTTTATAAAATAAGCATCTTATAAAAACTTCAATTTAGTTCAGCGCCTCCTATCTTATCATATCTAACGGAAAACGCTGTACAAAGCTCTCAATAGATGGCGCTCTTAGTGTTTAAGACAAGATGTACACAACATAACCTTCTGTTTTAAAATCTGGTTGGAAGTATTCAGAATACGGTGTTCATACCTCCGCAGCAGGATTCCCCGTGTCACGGGTGGCATGGACAACATATGTCACATAAATATCTACTCCGGCCGGGAATTGAACCCCTAGCTTCGTAGGCAGGGTCACTACCAACTAGGCGACGGAGCTTTCAAATAATTGACTTATCTCATTCTTATATTTTTATATTTAAGTAAATTTTACAAGTCAAATATATATAGTATATATACAATACAAGTATATATAAAATCAAGTGAAATATGTAACTGATAATCTATATATATATATAAATGAATGTTTGTCTGTATGTCCTTTGTAGAATCGAAAACGATACATTTAATCATGTGATAATCTTCAGCAAAGTTGTGGTGTTTGAGCCCACGAAGGTTTCTATGTTAGTACGACCAATTTTGGATAGGTGCAACGCGCGCAGGGTTCAGTTAGTAT